>VWZY01001213.1:517434-539198 GCA_013399075.1 Chloroceryle aenea | reverse complement strand
TTCTTTATTCTTCTACTGCTCATGCAGTGGCAGAAACTTGTCTTGTTGCACTTGATGTCCCTTTCCATTTTCAGCCCCAGCTGAGCATTGGCTTTCCTAACACAATCACTATGTGCCTGCACATTTCTAAATTCCTCCTTTGCAGCCTGCCCCTATACTCCCACCTCCCAGTACTGCCCTTTCAAACTGAAGCTCAGTTGTGAACTATTCATCTATTTCCCTGAGTAACAGGTAGAAACATTTTCATGCTTGGAGGAGTTGGGAGGGATGTCAGTCTTAAGAACTTGCCAGCTCCTTGAGACCCCCTCAAGATCTTGGGCATTGTCACTTCATGTTTGATAAATTGTCATTGATAAATTGTCAACAAGTTTCTCCCTGTGCATGAGCCACAGATCAGAAAAATATTACCCCTAGCCGGTCCATTAGCATCCATGTTAACAACAACAACAAAGTACTTCTAAGTCTCCTTCAATATTAATTTTATAATTCTAAAGTATTAAATCTTACAAAAAAGATAGATTTTGTGAAAAAAAAATGCATTTAAGCTGCCTCTAGTCTTTAAAGTTTCAAAGGATTTGAGTGACTTGCTGTATTGCTCAATCATATACCTGGGGCCATAAGAACGGGGATACAAAGCTGCACTTGATAGTAGTGGTCACTGTATCCAGACTTACAGCAGTAATGAGCCTTTCAATATCTTGAGATTAGTCCACATATTAGAAAAAATAATGCAGTATCAACTTCCAGGCTAAGAAATAGTTTGGTATTGAAGCTTATGGCAAAGGACAGTGAAATAAAAGACTAGGCTGAAAAATACTATTATCAGTATTTCACCTCTTTTTACTTAGTTTATCTAAAGCAACCAGACACATGCAATGAATAAAAATGTCTACTTTGCAGCATTTCAGTGAGTACTACAAAAAGATACACTTGAGTACACACGTTAAATACTGGCAGAGAGAATGCTGCATTTGGATATATGGTAGTTTTGTAGACCACACTAAACCCAAAAGAACAAACACAAAATGTGCCTCATTCTTCTTTTTACTTCAATAGCACACTTTCTGTGACAGAGTGTTACTTTTCTACTCCAGTCCAACCTGTTAGGTAGGAGGAGTAACATTGGTCTTGTTTAGTGGTGTCATCCTTGATACTTTTTTGGATGAGACTTCCATTTAACATATTCAGCTGTACCTGATGTAGATGACTGTCTGCTAGGAAGAAGACAGATGACGCCTCTATATTACCCCGTGAAGGAGCTGCATTGATTTTGCAATATCGCCCTTTCACTGTTTCAGTTCACAGTCTGGCATTTTTGTCAGTATGGCCACTTATTTCTCATTCTTTTTCTGAGAAGAATCCCCATCTATTGTCCCACTGGATGAAAGCCACAATGGGGTTTGCTCATCTACAATAAGCTGTCAGGTGTGGAGCCTGACGTCCTATGGGAAGAAAGCTTATCTAATCATGCTGAGCTGTGTACATGTCCATTCATCAGCTGAGTCCTAATTACTCTGGCCTCAAAATACCTCATAGTTGATACACAGCTACCAGCCTCGAGGTTCTTAAGTACGTACAATTTTCTTACTTACCAAAGGAAAAAAAACCTGTATTAAGCCCATACTCAATCTGTTGCCCTTTGAAGAAATTAACTCATGTCTGGCTGATTCTCCTTGAAAGTGGGTCAGGGTGATCAAGGAGAAGGGGTCAGGGTTACAGCTGTTTGAAGAGGTAGAAGGGAGGTGTGGGATAGACAGTATGAAGCTGTTTGAGAAAGATGTCATTATTTTTTCCACCTGCAGAGGAAGATGTTGAACTGGAATACATGTTAACTAGAATATTTTAACCAGCATGATCAAGATGTACAGCAGCATGTCCCAGGTTCCATCTTCTGGGAAAGACTGCCCTTGAAAAATATAATCAGAAAGTTGCTGTAAGAGAACTCAGTGGAAGAACATATGCAAAGGGGAAGTGACATTTATTTATCACATCTCTATGTTAATGAGATGAGTGAGAGAATGGAGCAGGTAAAATTCACTCACACCCTTGCAACTGCAGACTTGGAAGTACCAAGGCACACATGGCCATGCACTCTGGCCAGCACCTCTTGTGTGCAACACTGATCTGAATGCTGGCATCCTGTATCATCATTCTCATTGTAAACAGCTGAGGTCAACAATTGTTATGGCATTGTCCTTTTGCTTCCAAGTGTTGCTTACCTCAGCCTCCATACATCTAAGGACAGTTTTAGTTTGTTATTTACTGGTCTTACTCCCTCATTTGTTTGAAATAAGTTTGATTTTCCCTCATGAGCTAACAGGAAAGAAAAATCACAGAGGTGATAGGCTGCAATCTCACTGTCATTATCCCGTTGCCAGGAGAGGACGCTGTGTTCTCAGTCATCATCTATGTTGTGGTCTTAGCAGAGTGCAAGCCTTCTGGGTCTCGGTATTAACCACGTGTTCTCCAATTTTACTACTAAAAATGGTGTTCTAGAAGCAGTATCCTCAAACTGTGTCTGTTAAAGACACACCAGACCCTGCCTCTTCACTTTCACACTCTCAAGGGAGAACTTCATAATCTCATTCACACAAGACATATACAAAGATCTGATACCAAAAATGCTTGTACCTGTGTCTATGGTTATTACCTGAAGTGCCAAGATGAAAACTGTCCATGCTTACTAGACCTGCAGGTAGCCTTTCTCTGTCTAGGAAAGGTAAAAATGAATCCTTGCACTGTCAGTGTCAATGGAATATGCAACTATCATACTATACCTGATTGCACTTTAGTGTTTACCTTGCACTGGTACTTAATAAGCATGTGATGATCAGTCCACTTGAAAAGACTTATGATAATGGTTAAGGTACAAGACCTTTCCAGCATTTACACGACATGTTGTTTCCATGGGTTTTGTCTATTTTTCAGAATTGCTCTAGATTTTGCACATAGACCCTGAAAGGCTGATTAGTTCAATTAAGCTAATAAAAAAAAAAAAAAAAGCATGAGTATCTCAACCTTCACTTGACATTAACAAAAGAGTTTACATGGCACAGTTCCTGGCTTTCCCAGCCAGCAGAGCCTCTGCAACACAACAAATTAATTAAGCAGTGCTGAGAAGTTAACACTGAGGTTACTAATTAATGGTATGTTAAAGCTGTCTAATCAAGTACCCAAGGCAATAAACAAATACAAAGATAAATTATACACTGATTAACACAATTATTTATAGTTTTATTTTAACTGCTTGTTTGCCACACAGCAGACTTCAACCTCAATAAACAAGAGGAGAGGATGATTAGGATCGCTTACTTTGCTTCCCAGCTGGCTATTATGGCTGTTTTCCCTTGACACAAAATATATTATTATAAATCTCACTTTGTGCATGGTCATCTCATAGGCACATACGCTGAATGAGCAGCATGCAGCATTCATTTATCACCTCTGAGTACTACTGCATGTCTCCAAGGGTTTAAATTCAGCACTGCAAACAGCTGCTAGCCTTCATTAAGAGAAAGCAAGCCATCTACTCTAAACACTAAGCCTCATAAGAGGACAAGATTCAGACCCAGAGATGATCAATGGCTTGCTCTCTAGTTCACAAGCTCTTCTAACAGTGAATCTCTCATTTCAGGCATCTTTGCTTCAACTGCAACACTTCTCCATCTGGTATGGCTATTTTCATGGACTCCTCTAAATCATGGCATAACTCTTTTGTCCATTTCACAATATCAAGAAATTAATACTAAACTGTGCCCTCAATTTGTAGTTCCTCTGTTGTCCATATACACCACAAACCAAGTCTTTCCCTTGTAAGCACTGGGGCAAGTTTAATTTACCCTCACCATGGTTCAGATAGGTCTTTTGAGGAAAATGCTTCAGAAAGGGCATTCAGAAGGCAACTCCAGAATCACTTATTTTCCCCTAAGTTATTGAAAAGAGAAGTTTGCCTCCTGCAGAACTGTCATCAGTCTCCTCCCAGATCTCCCAACCTTGTCTGATTCATACCAAGAGGTCAATGAGAAGATTTTCCTCCTTTTGTATCCAACACCCACTTCTCTGAAGAAAAAGGATGTATATTAAAATAATCTGTGCCTCACAAAAGGCAACAATTACTGAGAAAGCCTAATGGTTTTTAACCATTCCCTGGTGCTTTCCCTGGTATTTCCAATGTGCCATAGAATTATTAGTCATTTTAACATGTGAAGCCCTTTGTCAGTCTGCTCTTAATATAGTCAGCACAACCGTCACAGAATCACAGAATTTCTGAGGCTGGAATAGACCTCCAAGATCATCAAGTCCAGCCTATGACCCAACACCATGTCATCAGCTAGACCACGGCACTAAGCTCCACATCCAATCTTTCCTTAAACACCTCCAGGGATGTCGATTCCACCAGCTCCCTTGGCAGTCCATTCCAGTGTCTGATCACCCTTTTCTTGAGGAAGTGCTTCCTAAGCACTTCCCCCTCTAGCACCTCAATATCCTTCTTGTGAGGGGCACAGAACTGCACCCAGTACTCAAGGTGAGACCTCACCAGTGCCCACTACAGCGGGAGAATGACATCCCTAGACCTGCTGGCCACACTATTCCTGATTCAGCAAGCCATGAATCTCCCTTTTTCTGTACAGTTGATGTGCACGACATCTGACAGCTCCAGCATGCTGCTCTTCCTCTGTTGTTGAATAACTCCTATCTGAAGCTGCTCAGGGGGGCTGAAAATATAACAGCCTCAGGAAGAGTGGATCAACATGAAGTAAAAGTGAAGGTCAAAATCTGATGGATGTTGACACTGAATACTGTAATAAAATATTAAGATCTGGTCTATTTACAATGATAAAAGTCAAAAATTTTATGTTAGTGCTACATTTTCTTTTTTTGTTAGAATTACCTTTAGCATTTCTCTACTTTTTTTTTTTCCAAAATCTTGATTTTTAAAAATCTTGATTGATTGCAATTGCAACCAGAACAAACAACTCCATCCCTTATCTCCTGAATTATGGATTCTGTGACTTCAGTGTAAATGATACATTCAAAAAAATCTGTCTTTCCTTGTTTCCAAAAGTGGTTAATTATAGAACATTGAAGAACTGTCTTCTGGAAGGCTAATTTTCATAAGGATCTTTAAATGTGCATAGTTTCCTTTAGGAAACAGTTTTCACACAGCAGAACATTGGGAACACCCAAAGAATATTAAACCTGATCCATGTATTTACCCACTCTGTAAAGATGGACATGGCACTCGCATACAAACATCATTTATCCAACCATGAACTCTCCAAACTGTTGTTTGACCCATATGAGCACAGCTTGCTTCGGCACCTTGGATTTCCAAGTCTTACATTAGTGTGTCCTCTCACTAAATTTTAGATAAAACCTGTTTTGCACATGCCAACATACATACAACATAAAGCAGGCAGTCTACCTTCAACAACTGTTACCACTCACCAAAAGAGAGCATATTTAATTAACCAAAAGGCAGGCAATAGCTACCTGTAAAAGATGTTGGGTGAATATCACTATTAGAAATTTATCAATCCCCTGCCTTTAAAGAAAACAAACTACTCCCTGTATGTTTGCATCAAGTCCAGATGCAAAGATTATATACCCTTTTTTCTTACGCTGCTAGAACAGTGGCTATTGTTGTACAGCAAGTTTAGCTGTTTTCCTTAATTTTGACACAGAAAGGTAAGTTAATTTTATAGTAAACACACTTGCTTCTTCCTCTAGTCATATAGCAAATTCTACTGCTGTTCTTTAAAGCATCCTAAGGAAAACAGAACATTGTTACTTATCTTCCACATTTCTGTGGCTGATAATGTCACCAGATGTCACAACTTTTCCATGATGCTGTGTTGCAACACCACAATTCTTCCATGTAGCTTTCTACTTCATTTGTTGCAGAGCATTTCCAAAACCTAAAAATTAATGGGCTTCAGGTAATCAAACTGTTTACACAACCAAGGCACTTCTAAAAGCTTTTATTAATATTCCTTAGAGCTGATGAAGGTTCCCACAGCATACATGCTAAACTGATGGCCTCACAATACATCCAGGTAAGAGTTCACAGGATACCCAGGTACTGCAGAAGTGTACACCTGAAGTCAGGAAACCAAGTTTACAGCAGAGCTCTTTCATCTGTCTCTACAACCCCTGGAAAATGTGTGAAATAATAGCTCATTTCTATTTCAAATGTAATTTTTAAGGGCTTGTTTCCTAGTGTGCATTGCACTCCTGGAAAAAACACACTTAAATTGAATGAGTGCACTTGATAACTGCAAACCTGCACAAAATTCTCCCATTCTGGTGTAGAGAATGACTCTGAGCTCTAGAGCTCATCTGTTCATCTGACTTACTGATTTCCCCATCAAAGCTGTCTGGACAATCCCTTGTGTGTGCATTTTATAATGCATGAGACAGAGCTGTGCCATGAGCATTAAGCAGCTATGCATTGCTTCTTGACTAAACGTCTGGAAAGATTATTATCCTGGTAGCATATAATCAGGGAAAAAAAACCAACCAATAAATTGTAAGTAAAATAATCACCTGCTTAGGGGGTTGTATTAAGAAGATGGCCCAGTATTTAAGAACCGACACAGCACACAGTGTAAGAAATCTCAACAATCTTAGCAGTCCACACAGACTCTTGACAATCCTCACTTGAGAAACAGCCATGAAGTTGTCACTGTTCTTCAACAAAGCCATACCTTCTTACTAGTCTCCAATGGCAAAGCTGAAATATTAAAGCCAAGAAATATCCTCGATGACATTCACAGAGATCAAAAGGCAGAATTTCATGTAAGGCTTTTCATGCTAAAGCATTTAAGCTTTGACGTTTCCATGCAGGCATTTCAAAAGAACATATCTGTGGGTGTTTTTTTGATGGATTATGCAGCATCAAGAGAAGAGAGTTGTTAAGAAAAAGCTACAGGTGATATCAACACTTGTTTTCCACTAACCAAAAATGACCTGAAACTTTAAATTATTGAATTCAATGTACTGTAACCTGGCACTACCCTCATAACCCTTCTCCTACAAAACCAGGTCTAATTACATTCTTGCTATGAAATTCAGTTACTTTAAAATACCTTTGTATCATCACTAAATTGCACCTGTGCAAGTGTCTAAGTGCTCTAATTGTACGTTTATAGGATGAATGCCTCAGAAAGTAACTATCTGAACTACAGAGAGATGATTAGGGCAATTACTCTTGGGTAAGAACGTTTAATGCAATGTCAAAACCATACAGCATCTGAGGATTTTTTAAAGTATGCTGTCTCTGCTGTTGCCTACAAACTGTCTTCGATCCAAACTGTGAGGCTACTGACAGGGAAAACAGAAAGAGTCTTCTAACTTTTTTTTCTTCCTCCTCCTCTTCTAATGCTGGTTTTGTCTCCTACTACAAGGTCCAGAATGCAGTTGCAATTTGCAAAATAACTTGTGAAAAGGAGTTGCAGAAAAATCAAAAACGTGACATCACATCATCTGTAATGGAAGACTGAAACCATAAGGAAAATCCTGCTGTCCCCAATAGAATTTGCTTGGTTTGAACTCTGAACTAAGGATTTGTGAGTGAGAAACTTCTGATCATCAAGGAAATCTTTACAAACCTCCTAATGCCCTAGGTATGAGGTATGTTGTGTTGTTTACCTCCTTCAAAATTTTTTTCTTGGTTATTCCTTTTCTTTTCCATGTTAACAGGACTGGATATTTATGGTACTGCAGGAACAAAAAAAAACCCTGCTTTTGACACCAATATCAGTACTGCAAACACACACCAGTAAGTTCATTCACTTGTATTCAATGGTCACACTGAGTATTCAGAATCTCACCCTGTTTATTAAGCAAAAGCTTTCTCTGAACAGCAGCCTGGGGTCCATCCATGTGAGGTTAAATACTTGAATGTGGTTATGAAGTGATATCCAAACTAGATAGACTAAAAACACTGGGTCTGAAAAAATAAAATTACTTCTTAGTTAATTTTTTCAGAAACTAAGAGCTTCTATTTCAAAACAGCTTAATAGAGAGATATCCTCCTCTGCTTGCTCCCCAGATTTAACCATTGAATGACAATAAGGATGGGGTTGGGTAATATCACACGGGTAAGATGAAGGGCTACATCTACACCAGCGATCAGTGCAGAGTAAGAGAACAGTTTCCCCATACCCACACACAGTTTGGCAGATTCACATGTGCTCCGACACAACATGGCCAAACCAAAGCACAATTCAGGCAAAACTACACCAGTCAGACTTTATACCAGTCAATCTTTGCTCCCAGCAGGATGTTTGGCTGTCAGATGTCCACCATGCTCTACCACCTGCCCTTTTTACCGGCTGCTATGGGTGCTGCTGCAGGAGGGAGTGCAGGGAGACTGTAGATGACATGTAGATGTCTTCTGAGTTTTAAAATGGAAAGGTAAGTGTTATACTATTTGAGAACATCACCACAGCAACCCTCCATTTCTATGTGAATATGAAAGGGCTTCACCTCTGGTTGGTTGAGACTTGAGAAGAGTTCATAAAAAAAAAAAAGCTGTGAAATGTAGATGCATTGCACTACACTTTCTGTAATAAACCATAAACTAAACCTGCATATCTACTTTGCAATTTAAATTACTGCTTTGTAAGTACAACAGTGAGAACTCCTTAGCAGGACCACTTTATCCCTTGTGTATTCCCATAAGTAGGGCTTACTGAACTTCTAGACTTCGCATAAATTAATATAGAGAAGATTTACAGCCTTAAGAATTTTTTTTCCCCCAATTTTTACTGACTTAATAATTGTACTTCACTTATTAGTATATGACATTTTTATTTACATTTCTTTTACAACAAAATTTTAAAAACTGCAAATAACAAAATACTTCACTGGGCTGAGATGAAAAACTCAGAAATAGCAAAGGAGGTAAATCAAAAATTTCATCTGTGACCTCACGTTTTCTAAATTATCTAAAATTGCCAGCATGTTCCACCACTCACCTCAAGTATTATTACCTTTAAATGTTTATGAATTCCAAGTAAATGTTATGTTACTTGAGTGCTTCTCTTTGTAGCTTTACTAATTACTGTACACTTTTTACCAAGGGAATCACAAAAACCACATTCACAGAAATACTTAACAGGAAAGAACTCTCAGACTGACTTTAATTTGAATCATATGGGGAAAAAACAAATCTGCTTATCACCAATCTATCTTTCTTAACAAACCAAGCACTTTCATATACTTGTAATTAGCCAATTGCTATCACAGAATTAGAGTGAGTAAACCCAGACATCTGAAAATGCTAAACTAGGGAAGTTCCCTCGAGGAGGTTGGACTAGCCCATGCCATTATGTAATCATTCTCATTTCAGATACTATATAGAAAGACACTCAGAATCTTTTCAGAGCAACAATCTGAATATAAAGTTTTACCATGCTAGTTTATATGAAGTCAAACATCAAGAAGTACAAAAGTATTTATTACAGAGCATGTTTTGCATCAGAAAACATACACTAAATATGAATTCTACTTTTGCTCAAAATGTAAGATTATCTTAAACAAATAGTTTAGCCATATAAAGCTCTCTGCCAGGTTTCTACTGAAGTCAAGTAAAGTTGAATGGCATTTCACTATGGTTACCATCAAAAAGAACAGACCTATTGTTAGAAATGCACGGCCTGTTCAAATAGATGTTTACAGCCATTTGTAGCTACCCTGTAAAAATCACAGCTCCTTTTCAGGGACTCAGCTCCAGTTTAAATGCTGGGTTTGCCTTTGTTTTTGTTTTTGTTTTGGTAGAGCGTTCCCCACATGTTGTGGGACAGTTTAAATCCAGTATTTATTTACCGCTTGTAAATTTAGGAGAAATATCACTTGTGACAGAAAAGTTAGAGGGAGTAAAAGCAGCACTTGATTGTGTTGGAAGCCTAGCAACACTGCTTGAGAGTTTACTCCCCTATTTCTGTGCTACAAATGACATCCTTCACTAAGCAAAGATTTTGCTCCATGCCATCTGACTTGGGCCAATAGCCAACACGAAGCTGTCACACTTTTCATGGCAGAAAATCTGCACCAGTTCACCAGTTTCTAAATGTGCTCATTTATTTTACTTTACCTTTTTTTTTTTTTTTTTTTGGGGGGGGGCCCATCTTTTCCTGTTATCCTGCCCTTCAAAAGGGCTAAAAACTTCTGCAGTCACCATCAACCATATAGGCAGATAATGGCACTGACAACTAAATGAAGACTGATGAAATTATAAGGGTTACGTTCCCATTTCACTAAACAAACTAGGCACTGTGCACATAGATGAGATTTTTTTTTTTAGTCACTCTATCCATTTGCATTCTAAACCCCAAACTTTTTGCACAGTCTCGGAGAAGCGAAGCCACTTGTAATTACTGGGATACACTAGAAAAATAGTGAAATAAAACACCACAAGTCACAGCTTCTCAAATATTCTGCAGGGTTGTCAGGAGCCACGATTCATGTTCTCACTCTTTAAAAAAAAAAACAACCAAAAAAAACCAACAAAAAAAACCCACACCACAGTTGTCATGGCTTTCACTATATTTGTCCAAGAACGACAAATATTTAAAGAGTCTGCTGTTTATCTCAGTTTCTTTCATCTTGTGTACATATGCACCAAGAAAAATACTGGAACACCAGTAATGGCAAAATTACTCCAAATCAGCATGATTTTTCACAGGTATCTAGTTAAAAAACTAAGTAAAGCCCTTAACTATAGCCAAGTCGTGCATTTTTTAAAACATGGACCTTAGGCAATACAAGCCAGAATTGCTCATCTTTGTCCAAAGATCACAGCTCATCCTTAAGAAAACCCCCTTGCAAAAACACATAAAGATGCATCCTCAGAAGGAAAACGCACAAGGAACTGCCAAGATACAAAAATATATTCTCACTAGCCAGATGTCACACACCTTCTTTCATCTCTTGCTAATGGTGAAGTGCCAATGCACTCCCTTTTCAGTCCAGTACAGATGCTGAGGGATCAAACTGCATGCTTTTCAGAAGGCTGCAAATGTACACACGTAGTCTTCTCCTCCTTCATGATTTTTTATTGACTTAATGTTTAAAGCCTCAAGTACTTCAATTCATAGCACACAATATGCTTCATGTATTTGCATACCAGTGTCCATTTCCTCTATTCAAAAATACATATTTTTACTTTTATAGTAAAAGAGGAGAAGCTTTCTATTGAGAAAAAAATTACATTTCAATCTCTTAGTCATTGGTCAGAAAAGCTCCACTCAGACTCAGTATGTGTCACCACACTAACAAATGGCACCAGAGAATTCAAAGTGCATTTGTAACCTCAGCACACACCACTTGTAGAAAGCTATAAAACCTAACCTTTGCAGAATGTAAGTAGTGCTTCACTCTAGCTTTCTAAACGGCTATTAAAACTTCACACTGCAGATTAAAGAGTCTATGCTTTGGATCATGACATCACCTTTATACAATGGATTTTTTTCCTGCTATTTGTCTGATCAAAAGAGTCCAACAATATTCCAAAGATTACATTTTTGGATTTTCAAAAAGTAATCTAAGCAACTCCTGAATTCAAAGTCTGGAGACAAAAAAAAAAAAAAGCCTAAAAAAATTTCTCCATCAGGAAGAAAATAACTTTATCTAATTTTCACCTTCTCTGCTCACTAATAGAGATAGCTGGCAATTAATTAAGAGTTTAGTGGTGGTTTTAATTTTATGAAACACTTTTTCTCTAACTTTCAGATGGCAGAGAAGGAACTATATTCCCATTCCTTCATCAGTTCGTAAGAGCATCCAAAAATTAGTCTTTGCCTACCAGTTGAGAAGAGATTAGGAAAAAAGTGATTTCTACTGGTACAGATGTGAGCCAGATTTCCAAAAGCTTTTTCTTTATAAAGCACAGCCTAGACAATTAACTAACACTGGACCAACAGATCAGAAAAACATAGCAATCTGCTAATCTATTACTTGCTACAATGTACTGTTCATTTTTTAGTTCAGACTGCTTTTTGTATGGGAATATACAGGGTCCTTGGGGAAAAAAAAAAGCATCCACATTGTGTTGTCAGTGTAGCGGGAAAAAAAAAATACCATACTTTTCATCCAGAAAAAGCAAAAAAATAATAATAATAATTTTTAAAAATCAAGACATAGGGCCACGCCTCCAAAGATCTTGCCTTCCAGCACGTACCTCTTTTCTCATGTCAAATTCATGCAAGCGTGCTGCACAGCACAGCCAAACCCCACAATTTTAGAAGTAAGAACAGTATGCGTGTTGGCACAAACAGAAGCTTTGAAAGAAAGGAGTTATGGCTTGGCAATAACTGTTTCATGCTTTGATAATTCTTCAAGCAGAAGCCAAATATGGAAGTAAACACCCTTTTCCCAACCAAATTTGCTGGTTTTGATAAATAAAAGACACAAACAAACAAAATACACCATCCCAACCCCTAACTACACACCAGTTTTTTACAGGCCCACTACAAGGAATACCGACAACAAAACAGGTAAAAGCACATACTTATTATTTCTCCCTCAACTCCTGAGGGTGTTTCAGATGCTGAGGTTCAATTTCCCTGGCTGGCTGGAGCAACACTAGGACATCAGGGTAGCAAGCCCAGCTGCAAGGCTGGAAAGCCACAGAAAGCCCTGACCCTCTCAGTCTCTCATTGACATACTGTTTGCGTATGCAACCGACTTCTTCTGGGGGTTCAGATGCTTCCTAGGAGTTGACACACACAGGCTCCACTGCTGCTGCAGCAGACACTTATGAATATACATGGGATGTCTGTTCAGATCTCTCTCCCTACCCTGCAGGTCAGGTACTGGCCAAAGAAACTTAAGACTCACCTCTCCAGCTCCTCAGAAAATTATGTCACAGCTCCCATGCCAAATGGCAATCACCCTAATTGCTGAGCTGAGAGTCTTCAGCTGCTCTGTGAAGTAATTTATTTTGGGTTTGCTCACATTTTTGACATATTTTATTTCTAGGATGCTATTTTTTATTTTTGTGAAATATTCTCTTTTTTTTTTTTGAGCTTCTGGGTGAGACAGATGAAGACCAAGGTCTTCATCCCCACTGATAAATTCCTTTTGCAGACAGATCTCTAACCGAGTTGTGTTAGACATGCTTTCTGCCAGCTATATCTGATCACTTTATTTGTCCTTTCCTTCAATGTCCTTCCCACACAAGGTGGGAGTGGGGAAAAAGGAAGCAAGACATGTTATTCATTCTTGTAAGTCTCTTCCCACACAACTCCAACACCACAATTTATAATCTCAGTATTTGAATAAGACTTCTCAAAAAAAATAATCTTGAAATCATGTTAAACATGAAAGAGATGTCCAGTTTCAGCCCTTCAGGTTTTTAAGCTCTATTTGAACACAATTTTGAAAGCTGGGCACATTGACATTACAGTTATTTTACAGCTAGATATGATTTCAGTATAAAGCATGTCTTTCCATCTACTTTTGGAAGATTTACTTCAGTGTAAGGAAAAATGACAGAACTGAATTTATCACTTCACCCCAAAAACTGAAATCATATTATATAGCTCATGTTACAGCTCAATTTCTGAATGTAAAATACAGAGATTTAAGGTTTATTTTTTTCTTGACAACCTATTCTCCTGACATTTTGTAAACTGTTAGTGGGGAAAACCAAAATCATTCCACACACTGTACAGTTTCTATTCATGAAGACTGACATTTACAGGAATTTCCCAGGAAAGTCAGTGCAGCAATTTTCAAAGCACTTCTACATTTTTTTCATTATTATCTTTATTATTATTTTTTAAAAAAGACAACAAAAAACCAACCCAAAACCAAACCAAACAACACACTAAGATGGCAAAAAACTAAACAGATGAGTTAAACCAGTTTTGCACTTCGAGAGTGCACATTCTCTGCTTTGCAAGAGAAATACCACATGCATAGGCTGTCACTACCTGCCTTTCATAACCAAGGTGACTGACATTTCAGCAGGACCAGCAATCATTACTTGCTTTATATTTTATCATGTCACCACCAATTTCCTTCTGATAGGAATAAATGAATACAAAAGCAAGACATTCTACTTATCTTGGTTTATTTTCCATGTTTCTTTCTTTTACAAAAAAACAAGAGTTTTGACTAACTCCAGAGTCAAACATCAAACTCCAAAGCAGTAAGCCTTACAACACCTTTGCAGTATTATTTGAGGTGGTTGGTTGTTTTTTTAAAAAACAGAAGAAATTACTACTTCTACAATTTATTATGCCACTAGAACAGCCATGGTCAGCTAATGTTTAGTAGCAATAATATATGATAATAAATATTTTGCAATAAACTGTAGATGGGCAAACCTAAAGCTTGTGTGAATCTCATTACAATGCTGGTTTTGAAAGTTAAGTCCAGCTGCATGTCACTCCAAAGAATTATACAGATTGCTCTATTTAAATCAATTAATGGGCAGGACTTTTCCTTTCCCTCCTTTTCATTTTATCACTGCATTTACACTGACTGTGTGGTTAGTGGCAAGAAATGACGTGTGTTAAGAAAAGCAAAGCCATTAGACCTAATTTCATAATTACAAGGGAGTAGACCCTGGCTGTTTAGAATCAGCTCTTCGTGTTGGTTCACAAGTGCATACAATGAACAACCTTTCTTCCAGTCAAGTGACAAATAGCAGGGCACTGCTTTACTGGCACTCAGAAAAATGAGTGCTTACTTTCAAGTAACACTAAGGACAAAATAATTGGTGAATATACAGAGTACCAGAGAATCTATATTCAGGATCATTCTGCTCATTGCTGGCTGGCAATCAATATTCTTCCACAGCCTTAGTACTCTTACTTTCTCCAATATTCTCCTTCCTAAAAAGATAAGCAGCTACAGATTACAGATACTTGGATCCCGGTATTGGGGGGGGGGAAGAGAGGGGGCAGACTCTCAGGAAACTGGACATTCTTGTGGTGAATCACACAGCCACCCTATCTTGCATCAGTATTTCATTGCTCTGCTCCCTCAAAGTCTAGGCACTGACCAGCAAAAGGAACAATTTATTTTTTTTTTTTTTAATGTGTGGGAAGAAAAAGCTGGATGGGTACAAAAACAAAACAACAACAAAAAAGAAAACAAGAGACAAAAAATATAGACCACACAACCTAGACAAAAAAAAAAACCCACCATGTTTTCTTACAGAAGTGCTACTTAGTCACTGCAATTTTGCTTTCTTCATTCAAGTCAGAAGTCTCTCCGGGCTGCTTAGACCCTTTCTATTGCCCTACAAAAATGCTGAATGTATGACTTTAAAATCAGCAGATCTAACGTTGATAAGAAAATATAGGAAACTACATTATACTGACTTCTCATGTGGTATTTTCACCATTCTCATTTATCACCTATCTCTCCCACTACATTACTTTTTCTGCTGAGTTTACATTCCATAAAACATTCATGCATTAATTTTATCCCTTAATATAACTGGCCTTTTAAAACATAAAAAAAAAAGTTTTAATGATATAGCCAGAGCAATGAAATTATTTCCTAGTTTTGAAATGCTGTAAAAAGTGATTACCTTGAAAACTCCTTTATGTTCTTTATCTCAGAAAGCTTCCGCAAACTTTGTACCTCCAGTTATGTAAAATCTTCTATTTTCAATGAACAGAATGAGGGAAAAATAGAAAAAGGGTCTTCTTGGACATTGTAACATCAAGGACAGTAAGCTGATTTGTGTCCTGAAGTGACAGGCGTTTGATTTTGAGATCTCAGGATGCCTTTGGGTTGGAAGACAAACACCCATTCCTCCTACCCAAAGCCAGCTGTACACTTATATGTTCCTTTTAATCGGCTGTAGGAAGCATATATTCTTGCATATGTATAAATTAACTGAAAACAAAATCATTGATGATGAAGAGAATGGAAAGCATATACCCAGTAACATCTGAACTAGGTTCATTTCTGCTGAGCTTGTAAGAAAAATCACATGTAAGCAGACAGGACTAAGTCTTTAGAAGGAAAAGTCCAACACTTCCATGTGCCTTAGTAAATACCCATCAAGTCTGCTATCCACATCAATATCTCTATCTTCATGCCATTTGCACAGAGCGGCCATTTTTCTCCTCTAATAAAATGGTTAGGCCCAAAAAACCCACTATATTTGTACTTACTACAGTGTCTGATACTGGAAGAGTGAATTAACCTTCTGAAGTTAAGCATGCTTCAGAGTTAAGAAATGAAGTAAATTGTCTATTAATTACCACAGCTTCAATAAAGACAACAGCACTATATAGCTCATACCCAAGTCAACAGCTCTAATACTCCTGTCACTATGTTCATTCTCACAGTTATGTTCAATCTCAGAGAAATCCTTTTGACAAGGATGAATACTAAATTATCCACGTAGGAAGTGAAGCCTAACCACAAATGGGAGGTTATCAGAGGACTTCTTGAAATATTCATCTTAATACCAAAATTCTTTATTTCAGTTCTCACCAATGCTCTTTGCAGTGTGCTAATGAGAGCTGCAGGCTGGGCTGAGTAGAGACACATCATAAGAAAAAAAAAAGAGAATGCCACATAGAAAGATCTGGGATTGCCTTAAGAGTGGAGTAATAGAAATGGAATGAAAGTCACAGAAATGCAAGGTCTCCAGGGCATCTCACTCGGAAGCACTAGCCAAGTAGACAGGCCTAGGCTTGACAGATAATGACAATGCAACTGTGGGCTGACAGCACAAGAGAAACAGAAACAGGAACCTAAATTATGCCTGAGGACATGAAGTATTAATGTTTCCTCATTTGGGATAGGATAGAGTTAATTTTCTTCATCATAGAATGGGGCTTTTGAATGTATGCTGAAAATGTTGATAATTCAAGGGTGGTTTTTTTGTATTGCTCAGCAGAGCTTATACACAGTCAAGGCCTCATATCACCCCACCAGCGAGCAGGCTCAGGGTGCACAAGAAACTTGGCAGGGACACAGCCAGGACAGCTGATCCTGACTGACCAAAGGGATAGTCCAAACTGTGTGACATCACGCTCAGCATGTAAAGCTGGGGGAAGAAGAAAGAAAGGAGAGACATTCTGAACGATGGCATTTGTCTTCGCAAGTCGCCATTATGCATGATGGCGCCCAGCTTCTCCTTATTTTGCTTTGCTTGCATGCCAGCTTTTGCTCTACCTATTAAGCTGTCTTTATCTAAACCAAAGAGTTTTCACACTTTGACCGTTCTGATTCTCCCCTTCTGATTCTCTCCCCCATCCCACATGGGGAAGTGAGTGAGAAGCTGAGTGGTATGTCTGGGGTTAAACCACAACATAACGTCACTGTACAACGAGCACGGCGAAGCCTCATCTCAACAGCACATTTCTGTTCACATACTTTCAAGACCACCTCATTTAACTTAAATAAGTAAAAAGATTTACTTACAGAAGAGGAGACTATCATATGAGAGAAGACTGAAAGAGAATACTGTTTGTTCCCTAAACATATCTGGGACAGGCCTGCTTAGCCTACAGTTCAAATACTGCCACAAAACCAATGTATTATCACTGCTTTTTGTCAAGCTGAAGTTTTCTATCCTTCTGAAGGGAAGAACCAACGGCAGAAAATTCGATCATTGTAAAAACGAGTCAATTCATAAATGGAATTTATATTATCATTTGCAGCTATGTGGGCATAGACTTAATGATCCCAGGTGCCTCTTCTAGTCTTAAGTGTGCATGTCTTTCTTTTCTAACATCACTATCAATCTTCCCAAAGGAAATTCCATCATGGGCATAAACCACTTGCTTCACCCAAACACTGTGCCCTCTGGCCTGAAATTAGCAGTGAATTCTTGAGTTGAAAATGTAAGACTCCTCTGAGCCTACTTCAGTTTCCAGTCCGCTGAATTTTTAAACTGATTCCCCCTATAAGGAAATTCTTGATGCCTAGTCCCTTAAATGTTAGTCTTTTGGTAGATCTCTATTAATTTCTGTTATCTCCCTGCTCTTCCGTGTCTTCACCATTTTCTTGCTTAAAATACCTATTGTCTCCTCTGAATTTATTAGACCTATAACAGCATACTCTAGCCTAGTGCTTCAAATGGAAGCTATAGAAGCTGCCAAGAGCAGATACATGTCTGGTACTCTAGGCACTTCTCTACACAGCACTGGGGATGCACCACCAGCCTGAGAAGTGGATTCAACTTTGCTCATGCTTTACACTCTGCCTTCTCCTCCCCCTTTTCTGTTCTTCATTCTTTATCCTGAAATACAATTCTGAAAAATAAGTTTTCTGAAGTGATGTTTTAGAAGTGATATGCTAAAAACCCCACAACCCAACAGCATTTAATAAACTAGTTTAACACTAGTTTAACATTTAATAAACTAGTTTAACAGTGTTTATTTGCCTGCATCTCCCACCTGCAAATTGTTAGTGGTGACACTAATGCTGCCAAGTTGTAAGATTTGTCCCCCAAAAAGTGGTATTAAACTAACTTCCAAACGACATACTTAATTTTATATATCTTTTCCTATATGTTCTAAAAATATACAGAAATGTTTCTTTTGCTCAATTGGAGTAAATTTAATCTAATCTGATTCTGTGGATGGGGGCTTGTCAGTGCATCATCTCTGTTTAAGTCACATCTCATATACTAGATATTACTGTTTTTCAAGACCACTAGCAAGTAAAATACTAAACCTGCTACTTCTCCACATCAGTGCCAAGAAAAAACCCAACCATTCTGAAACAAAGTCCTAGCTCAAGTATGGAAATTCCAGATTTGAGATAGCTAGAGGGGAAAAACAAAACAAAACCAACCTCCAACAGCTTTTTAAAAATAAACCTCATTTTTGAACAAGAAACCTAGAACTTGGGACTTTATATAGATGAACAGCAGGTCTCTGGAGGCTGCAGTAAGGAAGAATGCACCTGCATACCATTTTGTAATTGAGTACCAATTGAAAGTTTCTACTTTTTCTTTCAAATGCAAATTGAACTCGCTAAAGCACAAATGCCCAGTCTGAGACACAAATTCAATTATAACAAGGCAGTTGATGAATTCTTAATATGGATGCTTTTCTATATTTACATATTTACATTTTAGTCTAGAGAGAAAAACCAACCCTGATGAGGCATATGCAAATTAGACTTCATGGTCCTTGATGTATATGATAAATTAAAATAAGCCACAAAACAGCAGATAAATGGGAGCTCTGGGACTTTTTTTTTTTGTACACAAATGATTAAAGAACATCTTTAAGAGAAAGGCACGACCATTTCTGTCACTTTTTGTGAATTATTTTCCTCTCAGAGAAAGAATTGCCATGCCAGGTATCAGCAGAGAGAGTTATAATCTCAGACTGGTATTCCTGGTATGACCACAGGTAGGTGAAAGAATAGAAGAGAACCTTAATCTAAACTACAGCAGCTTTTACTTAACAAATTACTTCATGCTCTTAGCTTCTTTAAACACATTTCAAATTTCAACTAATTAAGAGCTGAAGATCTTCACACCCACAGACAGCCAAGTCAAAACGCTTTGGGAGGCTTGTTTCCTGCACACTACCAAACAGCCTCTACAGAAGTTTGACACACTAAGCCACCCCAGCAGTTCAACAACATGCTCAAGGGCTCTAAACATATAGAGGTGCAACCCATGCCACCATTTCTAGCAGATGCCTACAGCTAAAGAGCAAGCAGATCCTTCCCACAGTTTACATGGCTGGCTGGGGTAGGTTAACACTGTCTGGATGCCAGGTGCCCACCAAAAACACTCTATCATTCCCCTCCTCATCTGGGCAGGGGAGAGAAAATACAATGAAAAGCTTGTGGGTTGAAAAAAGGACAGGGAGAGATCACTCAGCAATTACCATCAGGGGCAAAACATGCAACTTGGGGAAAAAACAGTTCAATTTATTGTAAATCAAATCAGAGTAGGGTAATGAGAACCTAATTTAAAAAATATCTTAAAACACCTTTCCCACCCCCTCCTCCCTTCTTCCCAGGCTTAACTTCACTCCTGAATTCTCTATCTCCTTCCTGTCTATGGCACAGGAAGATGGGGAATGGGGGTTGAGATCAGTTCATCACATGTCCTCTCTGTCAATCCTCCTTCCTCTTCAGGGGTGGACTCCACACACTTGCTCTTCCCCTGCCACCTGGAGCACTTCCTCCCTCTCCTTCCTCAATGACCTTGGTCTCTGCAAGCTTGTTTCTCCTCACATATTCTCACTCCTCTCTCCTGGCTGCTGTTGCACAGTTTCTTTCCCCCCTTCTTAAATATCTTACCACAGAGGTACTACCACCCATCGTCAACTGGTTCAGCTCGGCCAGCAGCGGGCCCATCTTTGAGCCAGCTGGCATTGGCTCTACCAGACACAAGGGAAGCTTCTGGCATCTTCTAACAGAAGCCATCCTTGTAGACCATTCCTACCAAAACCATGCCATGCAAACCCAATATACTGGTTCACAGAAAGCCAGCCTTCTCCAGGGGAACACTACTTAGAATCATATCATCTTTTGGGTTGGAAAAGATCTTTAAGATCATAGAGTCCAACCATTAACCTACGACTGACAAGCCAACCATTAAACCATGTCCCTAAGCACGTCATCTAGACATCTTTTAAAAAAACCCTAATAACCCTTCTTGCCCTACTTAAGACAGCATTTCACAAGCACATGCACTGGCACTACCAAAGCGATCAGAGCCCACTTCAATGGAAGACAGCAGAGCTCTCACAAAACAGTGTTGTGTGCTTTGACAGTAACACGCCTAGATAATGCAGGAGCTTAAATAATCCATTATTGCCCTCTGTCTCATAAAAATCGGTGAATCTTGTTCGATGCCATGTGCTCGCAGGTCAATGTGTTTCACCAGGTCCCCAAAGAAATGCTCTGATCTTCAGCTGGAAACATACAGATGTTGTATCATTTTGTTTCAGAAAGGCCACCTGCATCAAAAGCAGAATATGTACATCCCTTCACACACACAGTTATCTTACTCCTGCTTGCACTGTTATTCCAAGACTGAATTTAGAGGACTTCAGACACAGTGGTTTCAGCTGACCTGAAGCCACAGAAATCTGTTGTTACAGTCCAGCAGATTTTCAAAGACCAAGGGTTAAACCTGGCACAGAAAAGCAAGGAAGAAATTCCATACAGCATTACAGTGGCTGGCACCTGACCATCCACCGTGGGCCTAAATTTAGCTTTACATCATCTACTATCTATCAGTAGACCTGGGTAAAGGTTAAAGAGGTAAACATAGTCTTCCATTCAGTTAAACACCATCCAAAGCCATACTCAACCTCATACTGAACATAAGCTTTTAACAAATGTTACTTTGATGGAAGAGATTTTTTTATGGTCCAGATTTCCCATTGAACAGTTAGATATACTTTGTCCTATAAATTTTAATTTATCCAAGTAGCAGTTTCATTAATGTACTTTAAGTTATTCTCCTGCTTTATATATTTGCACAAACACCCTCCTCTGAATTATTTCTGTTCCTCTGTCCTTTTATCACAGATCTGCCTGTATGACAATCTGCATTTTCTTCCATTGCTCCATGGTCCGATCACACCTTTTTGGAATTAAAAACCAGCAGAAACACCTGAGATGATGTGATATATCCAAGTCAAAGTGGAGGAAAGTGATTATCTTTTGTTTGTTGCATTGTACCCTTGCTTGGGTGGTTTCTGGAGAATTAAAGCGTGCATTAAGGTAAGCATAACACTTCTGAAAGCAGACAATTACTCAAAGATCTCTCATGCTTAGCTTTACTTCCCCCCCTCCCCCCCGCC
>VWZY01001213.1:495574-517349 GCA_013399075.1 Chloroceryle aenea | reverse complement strand
AAATATTTAGTGTTACTTGCAAACATCAATAAAGAACACAGCGCCCAGGAATATCTGACACACTCAATTAAGGTACTACATTGTCACTTACAAATGAGTCTAGAAAAACTTCTGAAGGGCAGAACTAAAACAAGTGCTCACAAAAGCAAAGTACAGCAGTCAATCATAGGCTCTAAAATCCTAAAGAGCTTTCATGCTAAACTGAAAGAGAGAGAAAAAACTGCACTGATTTCAAGTATTTTGCATGTACAATATACTAGTGTGGAACTTCACTAATTTAATGTTTTAATAGCGAAGTTACATGTGCAACACAAAGCAGGTGGTGAGCCACACTGATCTCAGTGTCAGAGTTCACACCTTATATATAACAGGACAGAATTAGTTTGCCCACAACATAAATTTTTAGGGACCCCCCTGTATAACATACTTCATAATTATAAATAAATAAATACAAAGAACCCCCACTGCTTGCAATGGTGAAACTTAACTGACATGTTTCTGAGAGTTACTCCACTATGAGGATTCACAATGCTACAAAAATTAAATACTAAGATCAGTGAAGGGAATTTACACACACAAAAAAAAAGTTAAGCTCTCACAGGGACTTAAAAAAGCCACAAAGTAAGCAAGCAAAACCACAGCAGGCAAGGTGATCTTATTTCAGTTGACAGAAGCTGCACATCATCTAACTTCCACTAAGGTCACCACTGCTTACGATAAACAAGCCCTGATATTTGACATCAAAGTAGTTTTGAAAGAAATTACATTACATGAAGAAATCACTTCTTCACTTTCTCAAGTTTTACAACGATTACCAGAGGGACATGAGAGACTTAGTCAAATGACAATCTGAAAATTAAAAAAAAATAGAAATTCTGTTTTAGTGATGTGGACAAATTAATTGGAAGAGCTGCTAAAGTGACCTTCCAAGTGATGAGGTGTAATTAGGATGCCCCACTTTCACAGCATGTAAATGAATTAAAACAAGAGAAGGTACTGGACAGCTTCTTTAGTGCTTAAAACACCCAAAGGTGTTTTTGAAACCATCTGTGAAGGGACACATAGTCCATCTCGAAAAAAATTCTCTTAAGAGGACAATTCAAGAGCACACAATTAGCTGGAAGCTGTGCATCCTGAGAGCAGCCTAATATGCCTCTTCATTACCTTGCCTGATTAGGCAAGGTGGTAAGAGGGCTGTACTAAAAGAGGGGAGTAAGCCAGCAAGATTGTCAGGGACTGAGAGGTGAAGAAAAGGGAGGGTGGAGAGGAAAAGGGGAGAAAGTACTCAGGCATCAGTTTCTTCCAACTGTGGAAAAGAGAATAAAGTCTGAAGCACATGTATGCTTTCAAGGACAAGTGTCTTCAAAGCAGCAGATACAACTTTGGCAACAAGTCANCTGTCCCCAGTCTGTAGCGCTGCATGGGGTTGCTGTGGCCAAAGTGCATGACCCGGCACTTGGCCTTGTTGAAGCTCATCCCATTGGAGTCAGCCCATCTCTCCAGTCTGTCCAGGTCTCTCTGCAGAATCCTCCTGCCCTCCAGCTGATCAACACTTCTCCCCAGCTTGGTGTCATCAGCAAACTTGCTGATGATGGACTCAATCCCCGCATCCAAGTCATCGACTTGGTAGGAAGGAAAAAAGGCTCAGGAGCAATAGACCATGCAAGTGCAGAAACCACTGCTGTACAGTGCTGCACTCTGCCTTGTCAAGTTCCAATACAAAACATCACTTCGGATGTGTTTTTAATAAAAAAAGTGCAGATAGTAACAGTAAACTCTAAGTAGCATCAGGCATGCAGGAAATAAGTCTCATACTATATGAAAATACTGTGCTTAGGACTCCACTCATAGAACTGTGTTTTCCCTCTCCTTAAAGGGCTTCTATTGTACAGCAATAGCCACAGGGTAGTTTTATTAATATGTCCAGAACACATCTACTCTGTCAAAGGCTGTGGAGGTAGCAAATGAAGAGCACAAAAGAGGACATTTTCTTTGTATGCATGTCTTGCTGTTACCATACAAATAACCCAACTCAAACATACTCAATTATTCTACACCTTGGACAACAGCAGGTAGCAGCTAAATTAATGAACTTCAGTAATGGCCCTGCCACACTCCCCATGAATTTAGGTACATTATTCTTAGAAAAAATCTCTAGATGAAACTAAATTTTATCGTCTCAGGTCATTTTCTTGCAGTAAATCCCTACAGCACATCCACAGGTGAAAAGGTCAAAAGGAGGTTTTGACTCTCTGATACCTTTCAAGTAAAAATAGAGGTGTAATATCTAAAACTCTGAAGATAAAGCACTTTTTAAATAATTTGTCATTTCTGGGTAAATAGTGAAGTTATTCCCAAGAGGCCTATCCCAAATGTGGCACTTGTAAAGATCTTTGATAAGCTGCAAGAGAATATGAGCTTATCTTTCCATGGTTTGTGCAATCCCTCAAGTATGATCATGCAAATAATCTTCCAGCTCTCTTTGAACTGACAGATGAGAACTGCCCAATCATTTTGTCACTGTGCCTTACTACTTTTGACTGATCATCACTAACCAAGAAAACCAACGACTATGGGAGAAGGAACATGATTATTCTAGAAAGACATCTCTAACTGTAGGCAAAGGTCAAGTTATCAAGCCTCTACTCTCATTCACAAAGATGCTCTCCAGCCAAGGAACAGACTGCTCCACCTGTTTGAGAGAGGCAGACTAAGACTGCTTCATGCCCTCTCACATCAAGATGAAAGGACAACTGATAGATGAGTTTTTCAGTCAATCATTATGAAATACACAACACCACAGACCTGAATGTTGTGTACAAGGACGACAATGAAACTGCTTAGAGCAGTTCCCATCTGCAACACCATCCTACAGCTCTACCAGTTATAGCCTAGCTGTCATCCCATGAGGCCAGCCACTTTCTTTTGACCATGGAATGAACAATAGTCCTACATAACTACTATTTGTGGCTCAAAATGTTCAAGCCATTACACTTTTTAGCCTAACTCTGACACATGGTAATATAAATGATCCCTGAAGGGGGAAGCACAGCTACACCTGGAGGGGAGCAGCATAGCTCTTCCCCCCACACCATCCTATGTCTGAAGTCAACCACAGAACATGTTGCAAGGCACACTGCATCCAGTCCAGATCAGGGACCGTGAGCCTGGAGACACTTTCATCATAGGTTTAAAATGGCATTCAGTACAATGCCAGCAAAACCCTTTCAGAACTGCATCTACAACAAACACTTTTTTTCTGGTAGAGCTCCTGATCTTAAGCATATAGGTTTTTTTCATCTGTCATTCTGACTTTGCTATGCTATGAAAACATTCAAGCACAAATTAGGTAAATGAATCAGAAAGTTCAACAATAATGCAAGAGATTACTACATTACTATTTTACCTCTCAATTCCAACTTGTCCTCCTGCAGTGACCTCAAAACTACTTTACACCTCAAAAAGTGTCCTTTAAAGATTACAATAATATCTGCATTTCTGTTATGCTTACTTATAACATATTGGGACTATTAAGTGTAAAGTAGGTTTCCTTCCCCTATCAAAATTATTTCTCTTCCAATTCATCTTCTTTCTTGGCATCTATTTCAAATTTATTTTAATGCCAATGATCTGGAAAGTATTTTGAGTCAAACTGTGAACAGTACCCCATAACCACATTTTTCTTGCCAACCAGTTAACTAGTTTCTTTGATTTAATATTCTAAGAAATGTAGGTATAGCTGTTTCTATTTCATAGACTTATGGAGAAAATAAGAGTATAATAAGAAACAAAACTCTGAAAAAGAACCCCAAACAACTACTTATTCTAATGCTTGTTAGAACATTAATGTCAACAAGAAATTGAAAGTTTGAAAAAAAGTGCATAAACCAGCAAGCAGCATTTTGTAATTGTTTTTAAAGGTTTTAAGAGTTAAAAAAAAAAATGTTTCCTTGCAAAAAAAAATAGTCTTGTTGTATTGCACTCTTCTATTTTGTATTCTGATTAAAAAAAAAAAATGCCCAAATGCTTTATGTCATTGATTTTTAAATTACAATATATTTTCATAACTGATAATGTGGAGAAATTTATAATGAAAAATGGACTTAATAATATTCACTACTCACAGAGCTACAAGGGCTTATTGGTAATAAAAACTTTAATTACAGACTCATTTATTGATAGACATAAATGAAGTACAGTTCTATCATTTTTATAAGCTGTGCAAAATATAAACTAGAAAGCAAAGAAACCATTCCTGGGTTTTACGGCCTAATGCCCGTAAGAAACTTTTTTTCTTAACTTATTTATGAGAAATAGTTCTACAACAGCCCTCATTCCTTCCACTTTTCATTTCCTTCACCCTTCACATAGCTTTTCCATCTTCATCCAATACGTCCTTTCATCCAGTAACAGAATCCTTCCCGCACTCCTTAATTCTTTTCATTCTGTCACTTTAGGTCATGACAGAAATTACTTCCATCAAGTTTTCTGCCTGGCCAGAAGTGAGCCAGCCAGTTCCTGTTCTCTCAGCCCACCCTGTAGCAGAACTACTTCAAGTGCAGCAGCAGCTGCTAGTGGGATAACCCCACCTGGTCAGGACAAGGAGGTAGAGCTGCTGAACTGCAGTAAAATCCAAAAGCCTTCCTTCATCTATACAAAGGGCAGAGCTGACTCTTAAGTCCTTCTCCTGTCCACAAAGGACTTTGAGAAAGAGTCTCTTAGGTCTCCAACTGCTTCTGTATTGCTCAGGCACCTCTGAGCTGATGTTCAACATGACAGCAAGGAAACTAGAAGAGAAATCACCTCACTGACAATGCAGCTGAGCAGCATCTCAAAAATCAACTCCTAGCACAGTCTTACAATCACACAGCTACCATCTTACCACACCAGAGTGCTGTGCTCATTCAAGGATCCTTGCACTGCACACAGCACTCCATAAGAATACTCCCAGAAGACACTTGCACTACCTTGTAATTCCCTGCTCAGCCCAGAGCATGTTAAACCATCCGAGAGATCTGGATTCCCTGATGGAAGTTGGGGCAACTTGAGAAGATTTGAATGATCATAAACAGAGGAATAACAGCCCCGCTAAATATAGATAATGAAACCTGAATAAGAATCAAGCCAGTCAGGCTAGCAGGGTTTGCTATTCTTATCAGCACTTCCAGTTAAATAAAGATTTCTGAGTAAATAAAGATATCAAGCGTACCTAGCAAATGCTTTTATTTTTACTGCTGCTGCAATCTGCATCTGGCAGACAGGTTTCCCAGTGAGGACCTGGGAAGCAAAAAAAAAAAAAAAACCACCAAAAAAACCCAAGAAGAAAGTTCTCTAAGTTTAGAGAAATTGTTCATTGCCACAGAGATTCAAATAAATGTTATCCATCACTTTTAAAAACAGAGGACGAAAATAAAAACAAACAAATAAACCAACCCCAATAACTAAATAAATAAAACACCAAAAAACAAACTCTACATTATTAATAAAACCCAAAAAATAACAAGAAAACCCACACAAACAAACAAAACCAAACCACAACAAACCACAAACAAACTCTTGATGGGATATGCTGTCATCCAGCAGAAAAGCAAAAGAAATAAAGCCTGCAGAAGCCTCCACAAATACAATCACAGGGAAAATCAATAAGCAAACAGCAATGCTAGAACATTTGGCTCACCAAGCCACTCTCCATCATTTACCAACATTCCTGGCTAACTGGGAAGGTCTCAGTTGACAGGAGGTTAGCAAATGTGACACCCATCTACAAGAGGGGCCAGAAGGAGGATCCAGGGAATTACAGGCTTGTCAGCCTGCCCCTGGTGTTGGGAAAGGTTATATAGCAGATCATCCTGAGTGTCATCACAAGGCACATATAGGACAACCAGGTCATCAGGCACAGTCAGCATGGGTTTACAAAAGGCAGGTCCTGCTTTACTAACTTGATCTCACCCTGTGACATGACCTTTTTAGCAGATGAGGGAAAGGCTGTGGATGTTGTCTACCTGGACTTTTGTAAATCCTTTGACAGTGTTTCCCACAGCATTCTTCTAGAGAAGCTGGCTGCTCATGGTTTGGAGAGGTGTACTTTTTGGTGGGTAAAAAAAGTGCCTGGATGACTGAACCCAAAGAATACTATGCCACTTATCTTTAAATTCTGACCAACGATTTGGATAAACTAATCATCCAGGGATGCAAACTGCCTTTAAATGCACAAAGCTGAAAGTAAAGTAATCTATCTTACNAACCACAACAAACCACAAACAAACTCTTGATGGGATATGCTGTCATCCAGCAGAAAAGCAAAAGAAACAAAGCCTGCAGAAGCCTCCACAAATACAATCACAGGGAAAATCAATAAGCAAACAGCAATGCTAGAACATTTGGCTCACCAAGCCACTCTCCATCATTTACCAACATTCCTGGCTAACTGGGAAGGTCTCAGTTGACAGGAGGTTAGCAAATGTGACACCCATCTACAAGAGGGGCCAGAAGGAGGATCCAGGGAATTACAGGCTTGTCAGCCTGCCCCTGGTGTTGGGAAAGGTTATATAGCAGATCATCCTGAGTGTCATCACAAGGCACATATAGGACAACCAGGTCATCAGGCACAGTCAGCATGGGTTTACAAAAGGCAGGTCCTGCTTTACTAACTTGATCTCACCCTGTGACATGACCTTTTTAGCAGATGAGGGAAAGGCTGTGGATGTTGTCTACCTGGACTTTTGTAAATCCTTTGACAGTGTTTCCCACAGCATTCTTCTAGAGAAGCTGGCTGCTCATGGTTTGGAGAGGTGTACTTTTTGGTGGGTAAAAAAAGTGCCTGGATGACTGAACCCAAAGAATACTATGCCACTTATCTTTAAATTCTGACCAACGATTTGGATAAACTAATCATCCAGGGATGCAAACTGCCTTTAAATGCACAAAGCTGAAAGTAAAGTAATCTATCTTACAAGTAAAGGGGGAAAAAAAAAAAACAGTGTTTGACTAATGAGAAAGTATATGCCATCATCTTTGTCGTGGGATGAATGCAAATTGTGCTTAGAAATTGAAGGGCTTGATCCTCAGCTTTCACAAGCCAGTTCTGTTCTCTTCAGGGAAAAGAAATATTTTTTCCTCATCTCCCTAAAATGCAGTGTGTAGAAATACACAGAGATAATGTGTAGGCATTTACTGAAAATTACTGCAGCTTCTAACCTTTGCTAACAAGTTCCAGGGCTAGGTAATTGATTATAAAAATGAAACTGCATTTACCATTTGCTAACTTCTGATAAGCAGCAGCTATATAATTGATTCTCGCTTTCAGTATGTGTCCAATTGCATTGATATGAAAGCCTGTGTGTGAAATTGATACTTTATCTAACAGCTCATCTGTTTCACTGTCTACCTTCCCTCTATGAATGACAACTGAACTAAAATCATTACAAAAACAAAATGATATTGACTGCTTCAGTGTATTTGGTGTTATTACTGGGTAAATGATCCGAGACAAAATGAAATGCAAGGTTATGAGAAGTTACTACTTTTCTGGAAGGGAACCTAGGAGTCAGAAGCAATCACTGGTCATTGTCCCACAAGATTCCCAAGCAAATCTGTGTCACAGAAATCTGACAGATCTCACAATCCCATGCTTCTCCTGGTGCTCTCTCCAGTGGTGGTGTCTAGAGCTCCAGCAGGACCAAAAGGTAATGGGAATGCTACTTCCACAGCTCTGAAGACACAGACAGATGTCCATTTTCCCCACCCACACCTCAGAAAAGACAGAAAGAACACTCCAGATTTTATTTCTCCCACATTGTCTTTTCAAAGTTTTCTGCTTTCTTCTTGTTTCAGCTTCTGTTCTCATTCGTTTCCTTGTCCTATGGAAAAATAAAAGCCACAACTCCTCTAACACATTTCCGCTATTAAAATTAGAGAAGGGGTGGAGTCTCACTGTTGCTATTTTCTCCTTCACCACCTGCAAGAGGACTATAATCTCTGAGGCATAGTTTGGTAGACAAATTCTGATTAATTAGCTGTATCTGAAGAGTCTGCTAATATAAACACAGCTCGCATCAGCATGTGCATAACAAACAATTCTTCCTCCTTCCTCTCCCTTGCTTGGCTTTTGACAGCGCAGTCTGCTCACGTAAGCACATCCATGCGTGTATCTGGGCTAATATAGAAGCATCAGGGAAACATACATTATATTCTTGAGCAATGTGAACCTCTAATAAAATACTCCCTTTAAAGTAAGATAATTATCCCTGATTATGCTATCTGATACTTTACCTCATGTGTTTTCTCTCTGTATCTTCACAAAAACCACAAAAGTGTGTATTTAACAATCCACGGGGAGGAAAGAGCATCCTTCTCTCCTTCACAGTCCCCTGCTGGCCTAGAGCATAAGACTCTCTACACGGTCACTCAAATAGGTCAAGGTCAAGTCAAAGGACTTGAAACCCTCATCACGTCCACTTCTGATGGACTCTTGACTTCTTCACAATTTACAGCTGATCACTTTTGTCCATGCCTTAATTATTCCTAGAATGAGAAATTCTGCAGTCAACCAACTCTGAGGTGTTGTTAAAGATAACAGATGAGCCTGTGATTAAGAGATGCAGGCTGTCATACTGTCATACTCTAGGCATGGTTAGAGCAAGACAAACCCTCTCCAGATCTTCCATCCAGCTCTTTAGCCTGAGCACATGTTCCAGTAGGAAGCACCATGCCTAAAAATCAGTTTTCCACTGATGTACCCATCCACTGAAAAGACAAGAGGACACACGTTGGTGTTGAATAATTCTGTCTTCCAGCTAACTTTCTAGAGGTCTTGCTTCTTATCATAACTTTATGCACTGTGAGCTGGCATTTTACAGGTTTCCACTTACATCAAGGCCATTTTCTAATGATTTAAGTCTCTTAAGCTAGATGTGGTGATCCTTCTTCCTTCACTTACACTTTACTGTCTTCCAGTCTGATGAAAATGGATTTCTACGAGTTGGAACAACCTAAACGGTCATCATTCACAATTAGCTAACAAAACATGCTTCACTGAAAGTTAATACTGAAAAAACTACAGGCTCAAATTAAAACTATTCTGGGAGTTTATTTTAAATAGCAATAACAATAAAGTATTACAATATCTCATCGAAAAGTAGGACACAAACAACACATGAATGGTACCATAACCAAATTAGCCTACACTGCAAAATAAACAAGTTATCATCACAGGATTTGATAGCCATGCATTTAAGCATATTATTTTTGAGATTAGGATAAGAAGGCATAACCATAAAAATAGATCTCTCATGTTAAGTCTCATAAAAGTCTCAAAACTGCAAATCTGGTCTAAAGGATTTCCTCACATTTTAATTAACAATCATAAAAATATTGTGATGAGATAATCTCAATTTATATAGAAGCATTTTTCTCCATTTAAAATTATACTCCAGAAGGCTTAGTAAGCTGCATATTCTCTGCTGACAGGCACACAAAAAAAAATAAATATCCTCTCTTACATATTATATTTTAGATATGGAAAAACCATGTGTGTGCAATTTAAAAACGGAGGCTTAAAAAGTCATCCGAAGAGGGGAATTTGTACCATTCTCAGGAAGACTGAAGTAGATCAATCCCCTACCTAAACTGCTTCTCTGCAAGCCATGCTAGCCAGAGATCCTCTGCAAGAAACAGAAAGATGCTACAACTCATGGACCAGATCCAGCATCCTAACAGCCTCTCTGCCATCACTTACAGCTTATTGTGTTCTCTCAGGCCCACTCTGTAGAGACCTTGCTACTTCTAACCTAAAAAATTAGCTGTTTAGGAATGTATTTAAATACTTGAATAATTTTGGAGCTGTGTGTTCAAACATATGCTAGATCATGGCCAAAAACTAATGTGTTAGCTTAATTTCTGGATTTTGTGACCTTAGCACAACTGCTGTTATAGGTTTCTAGTGTCTGTGAACTACCACAGTCTGATGGTCTAGACCTCAGATGCAGCATGAGAAGGCTCAGACTAGAAAAATGGCTGATAGCTGCAACAGCAGCAGTTGGTCATACGGCTGTATATATTAGTGTCCACATTAAACAACTAATGTTGCATTTCTTTGGAATTGGTAAAAACACATTGTAAGAATATGGGCTGCTTCCTTCCAGAGATGAGTTTCTTGACCATCCTCAGTGACCACACTGTCAACTGCACATTACTCCAGAGACCATCTGATGGCTCAACAGTACTGAGCTGGCCGTTCAGGTCACCCAGTGGTAGTGCACAGCATACAGCATTTTTTCCCTGACACCTCCTCATACACCAAGCCTCTTATGAAGGCTAGAACACCATACTCAGGGCTTCTCCCCCACACCAAAAGAGACCCTTAGCATGAACAGCTATTCAGTTTTTCTGTACTGACCCAAGAATGGAGAGCAGAGGCTGCCCAGAAAGGGTACGTTAGTCCAGGAAGTTGCCCTATGAGCACAGGCCACAAACCCAGGGTAGGAGCACTTAAGCTTTATGAAACCCCTGTGGAGAAGCAGATGTCTTCTCAAGGCAGGTAATACCACTGAACTAACTGCACGGCTGATAAGAGCGAGCATAAAGAGCTGAGTATGGTTGCATGGCAGTACGTGCTCTCTACCAAAGGGGACAGCCTGCTAATTACAGCATGCAAAAGGAAAGGGAGGAGGCAGACAACTGTCAAACCCAGGAGAGCACATGGTGATACAGACAGGGAAAAGATGTCACTGCTTGTCTTGAAATCGGGTTTCCCCTGCACTCTGATGTTGCTTCGACCTGCTTCTGCTCCTCTCCCTCAAAATAACTCTTAGAAAGAGTTCTCTGTAACCCCACCATTTTCCAGAAAACGTTCTGTTCTCCCACCACAACCCATTTCACCTGCAAGGAAAAACCCAGCTGCCCTTTCTGCACAGATGACACCTCCTCCACCCAGACTTCTGCCTCTGTGGGCCTGCCAGCCACACAGATGAAAGAGGCAGCACATGCTGGCTCTGCATAGCAGTGGCCGTGGCCCTCGGCTTCCTTCCTCCTGCCGTCACCCACTCATGCTCTAACCCCCCGCCTCTGTACTGCAAATACCACTTCCCACTACCCCTTTGGTGGCAGTGGATGTGACAGGACAGATCTAAACGATTTCCTTAATCGTTCTCATCTCTAAAGCCTTTGCTCTCCAAAAACACCTCTATTATGTTACTTAAGATCTTTGATTTAAAGAAAACAAACTTCTTTTTTTCTTAAACATCAGATGGCAAAAAAATAAAAACCAGTGGGTAAGGATTTCAGTATTCCATTTTTGTATCTTTTTCCCTTTTCTCTGATCTTGGAAAGACAAGTTCAGACTTCTCTCTACATAAAATGGCAGGAAAGCAGATGCTTTTTCAGTGTGACTCTGCATGCCAACTCACGTCACAAAATTTAAACCTCCACTTACATGTGATCAGTAGAAGAGATTACACCTGGCAATATCCAAAATACAGCATGTAGAAGGCACTGCTAAACCCCACACGTGGGCTCAGGGCTAAATGACACTAAACCGCTGATGCTCCTGAGCTGTGGCAGTAGCTGCTGGTGCTGGCTGATACTGCCAGGGAACTTTGAGAGTTGCTAACACTCAGCCTAGTCCTTTCACAAAGGGAAGGAATACCAACTTAGAGGAATAGCTGCTCCTGCTCCAAGTCCTGATGGGATTTGGACCTCCCTGAGCTTTCTGACCCAGATGTGTTGTTCAGGTTCAGATCACACAGTAACTCCTCACTCCCAGAGCCTTACGGGACAAAGTTTGGCTAATTCTGACACAGGGAGAGTGCTTTAACATAAAATTCACCTGGTACATCTGCAAGTATCATTTATACAAGGTGATGCATTGCAGACTCAAAGTGTGTTGGGAACAGTAATTACCAAGGATGTGCATCCATTGCAGAAACAGTCCACATAACATTTTCTAGCCTTGCAGTTGCAAGTAAAGCATGACCAAAGGCCAAAAAGCCTTCACTATGTTTGAAGTGTAGCTCAAGCAAAGGTTACAAGAAACATAAAACTCATTTTTTTTCACCACTGGAGTACCAGAGTTTAGGTCAGACCTCTCAAATCCTCTTAAATGAAACTAAACCTGTGGTACTTCCACCCTAACTTAACAGTTCAGAATCGCTGATGTGTCCAAGGCAAAAGTGGCACTCCCATGCCACTGTCAGTCCCAATTCACAACATTTTCCTTCTGTCTACAAACATCACTCCTTGAAAAGCCTGGCATACAGTGCCACTTATTCCAGAGACCACTGATCACTTCCCTCTTTCATGAAATGATATTAAAAAAAAAAAGCAACCAACCAAAACAACAATCAACAAAGAAAAAATATCACTAGTAAATAAAAATAAAACCTAAACCACACCCAAAACCAACCCAGCAGAATCTAAACCTCTACCTACATCCAGTCTTTGGTCTTCCCTGGGCAGAGGGAATCCAAGAAACTTTGATTTTATTTTTTTCCTTTAAAGTTGCCATTGAAGAAAATGGTCACCTGCTGAGCTGAGGATTTTATTAGCAGATGGAAGATTTAGGTCTTAACCTTATGCCTGGATAAAACTTTGGGTTTTTTCTATTACTTATACTTCCTTCTTTTTCTAAAGATAGAGTAATTGTCCACCTTTAAAGAAATAAAGGGAAAACCAAAGCAAAACAACAACAAAAGAAAAAGAACAAAAGCCCACCCAGTCTTTATGAAAAATTTTAGCAAAAAAATACATATTTTCATTTCAATACTCCCCTTAAAGCTTCTATTAACATTTTCAATTTACAGGCCCCCTCAAGTTTTTTTTGTAGAGTTTCCCACACTGTCACAGAACAAGCCATCAGCCTTCCCCTGTGGTTATCAAAAAAGTCTGTTCTGTACAGCATGTCTAAAAAAGTAATCAATAGTTATTCTATTGCATGAAGAGAGCCTCCTCACAGGGAGTCACAGTCCCCAGCACATTCACTGCTCTGTTTTTTCACACTTGTATGAAAAGCTTCTCAGAACAATCACTGCTGTTTACAGATGATGACAACTAAAGGAAGATTAGCAACTACCTGAAAAGCAAGAAAAAAAGCAAGATATTTATGAGGATTTTGTGAATTAGTATCCACACCTAAGACAAAGCACCTCACCATACCAAGAGGTCTAGGTTTTTATATATACTTACACAAAACTTCCACCTGTGGTCATACATGCCCCTCAGAAGTAACCATATACAGAACTGTAACAGTAATTCACTTCAAGAAACAGTTTAAAAGTACAACTTCTGCCCAGAAAAAGTTAACAAGCTTTTGGACTGAATCATCATCTTCAGTTTTCAAAACTACTCCCACATCTAATAAAACTGGACTACAGATTCAAGCTAAAAATGATTCACCTGCCTCTCTTCCTCCAGGTGCAGTTATCGCCCTTCACAACATCCCACTTCTTTCTGGGCAAAGCTGCTGGCAGCTCACACTCACCCATTCAGCATTCATTAAAAACCAACACACTGCGTTATTCATTCCTCTATGCCCTGTGCTGCTGATGTAATAGAAAGCCAGCCAAAGATGACGAGCATTCCAAGTAAGCTGAAGCCCATCCTTCCTTACCACTGCTGTACTTGCAGATGGACACGATGATGAAAGTGACCCACAGAGTGCTTTGCACACCATTCAGAGGAGGAGAAAAAAATGGGATGCCTCTAAAGTAAGCAGATACTTCTCTGCAACAATTCAGAGAGTAAATGTGTCTCCAGAAAAAGGGAAGAATTCCTCATGCTTGGAAGGATTACAGACCCTTTCCTTCCCCTCTTTTCCACTATGTAGTGGAAAGAGCAGCCACCATAGATACTATAGATAACCACCATTACAGAGAGTTTCTGGCTCTTGAGCTGCATGCTATCCAAGAGTAACTCCAAAGCTGCCCTTGCCAAGCCATGCTGCCATGGTGGTTGCAGCAGTGCTCTAAGTCTCCATTTGTGGGAAAACAACAGCCAGTAGGATGCTGCCAGCATGCTGCAATGCCCAGCTACATCTCCACTCCCATGATAAGACCTCTGAAAAAACAGAACTTTCATTCCCCCTGCTCCTGTCCCATTGGTTCTCAGGGAGACATGATACAGCTCTTATGGCCCTCTTATGGCCCTCTGATATAGCAACATTTTGATAGACAAGTCAGAAAGTTTGCCTTTCCTGGTCCTATAGCAGCCTCTGTGTGGCTACAGGCTCTTTTGAGATAAGGAAAGAACTTTCTTTATTATAAAGCAAGTATAAAAAAAAGATATCAAAATGTTCTGTGAATCTAAACTAAAAAATGGTTAATCTGCTTCTACATCCATGGTTATGACCTTTGCAACATGGCATTTACTTTCCACCATCTCAAAAGCTTTATAGACTCTTTCCCCTGCTGCCCCCAGAAGATATGCAGGAGTTTTGGATTTAACTCTCAGAGTGCTTAACAAAATGGTATGTGACAATGAGAAATGGCCTGCAGACAAAGCTGCATCTGAATGAAGTACCAGAATCAATACCCTCACCAAACCTTCAGGTGAACTTTCAGAAGCCCCACTCCAACATCAGAGATCCACATAGACACTTAGGAATTCGCTGCTGTGGAGCACCACATATTAACTGGAGTTAAAACTTGAGGGTAAAGGCTACACAAAGCTAAGACAGAACCTGCTGCATCATTCAACAGTAATGGGGTGAGCAAGGTCAAACTCAACTGTGGAATAGTTACCCCTCTAAAAGGCAAAGCCCTGTTACAGAAGCTATGCCAAGAGCTAGAGCAGAACATTTTCTGGAAGTTTTAAATATTTAAGAAGAAAGTGGCACTTACACTGGCATCAAAAATGCAATATGTAAATATATGCAACGTGAAGTCACTGTCATTATTTGCTTATTATATATGGGTGCTTGTTTCAAGCCATAGAACTGTCCACACAGCAAACTCTGCATTGATAAGTTCTTGCCTGTGTAGAAACACAGTAGTAAGAACCATAATTCACTCAAACTGGAAGCTGGTGGGACGTTCATAATACTAACTTCCTTATCACCTCTGTTGGTAGGTAGGGTTCAATATCAGCCATAAGTTGTGCAGTAGTTTGAGAATTGAGGAATAACATTAAACAAACTTAACAAAAATCTCAGGCACGAACTGAAGTCAGAAAAATGTTCTCCGTGCTAATCTTTTGGGCTGTCAAGTGTAAGATGCAAATGTTTTCCTGATTTATGTCACCAGCTGTCAGCACACTGCTTTGATGGCAGTGCCAGAAACTTTCAGCTTCCCCCATTTGAGAAAGCAAATCCCATAATGCTATGTCAATGAATGACTTTTAAGATAATACTTACACTATTTTCTATATGCAAGCACTTGTTATACAACTTGATGCACAGTATCAAGAATGAAGGAATTGATGCCGAATCTCTTTCTCTTGTGAGGTTACATGGCTACACAGAAGTTCCTCACATGCTGCCTAAACATTCCCTTCATCCTTCTCGTTCTGTTCCATGAACAGCTTTGCATGAAAAGACCATTGAGTTCATCTCTGCTCTCTACAGCAACTAGAACAAGCCAACAAACATGACGAGTCACAGAACTCACTTTGCTAAATGCATGCTGGTTTCTACAGTTCATGGAACAAATTTCATGCCATAATTGAGTAATACCTAAGCTAATACTCCAGATAATCAACAGCAAAATATTTCAGAAACAGCAAGTAAAGAACCACATCTCATAAATGATATTGAAAGCTCACACTTGCATTCAGCTGTCCTTTTGTAAACCGGTTCTTCTCTATAAACTCCGTGCTTACAGAGCTTTATGTGAATATTTACCATTGCACACCACAGATAAAATACATCAACCCTCTCTTGTCCTTCTGAAATATGAAGCTTAACAACTCTTCCTGACTAGCATAATAAATTAGCTCACTAGTGAATTCTTGAAAAATAACTTGCTCCACTTTCTAAAGAAAATCTCCAAACCTCACATTAAAAAAGACAACAAAACCCTGAAATATGTCAGTCACTCATACAAAATGCCACATTTAACTCTACCTGTACACAAGCTACATCCATTTTGCTATCCAATATCTATGGTAATTTTTTCTAGATAAATTGAAAAATTACAGAAAAAAATATGCAACTTCTGCAGCAAAGTCAAATGATAAATGGTATTTGTGCAGGATATATTTGATTGAAGAATAATGCCAAGTTCAGGGTCTTTTCCTTAACAGGGCTTCATAATTAGTGCCAAAACAGTCTGATGAGAAACATTATTTTAAAAAGTAAAGGATCCAAGAAAATATCAAGTCCTAGGTTTGCAGAACATTTATTAGTGTTCTGTATTTATCTATCCATGTATTATAGAAACACACCAGCAAATACCTAAGCTGTCTTTCTTTTACAATAGTCCAGAATACAGACTGTTTACAGAACAAAATATATATTCCAGTGTTCCTTTATGATCATAGAACTGACTAAAAGAATTGTTTCTGTTAAATAAAGTTCCTATTTAAAACTTCTTTCTTTCTCTCACCACAACAGTCTGTCTAGTTAGTGCAATCATTCCCGTATCCTGACTGTACCCTATTCCATGCAGCATCACTCTTAGCCCATTTCATCCCTGGAAATAACATCTTTTAATCCTAATTCTTTTGAGTTTCTCCATGAAGCATTCCCCAGACAAGAAAAGGTCATTTAAAAGCCCAATTCTGTAACATATCCATTTAATACACACACAATGACTTGCTGGAAAAAAAAAAAAGAAGTATCTCTAATTGAGTCATCTCTTTGAGTTTCCCTATTACGCGATTCGGATTTGTCCTTCCTTCTTTCTTCATGCAACAAGAAACCTGTGATAAAAATAACACGCTTTCAGAAACCAATCCTGGCACCACAAAACACTGTGAAGAAACAAAGACTTTTATGACAACTTTCAAGCTGAAGCCAGAGGTCTGGGAAAAGCAGAGGCACTGTTTCTAACAGTAAGGTAGCGGAGCTCCCTCTATTGAATTTGCTGTCAATATTTCTTCAAGTTTAAAAGATGCCAACTATGATCAGAATCGGTGCTCTCATTAAAAAAAAAAAGAAAATAAAAACATCAACACCCAAAAAAACCCCAAACAACAAGAGTTTCCAAGCTGAACAGCTGGGATGCACCCATGAGGTATACTGTATGACAGACCTAGACAAAGAAGAGGACAGCCACTGCACAGAGCTTCTGACATGTTCTGAAATGTCACCAACCTGCCAGGGCTTCAGCTGTCCAGGAGACCTGAAGAGATGTTTAAAATTTGCCTGCTGGTTGAGCACTTTCCCTCAGGAGCAAAACTACTGTAACCAATCTACATGTTTAACCATGCCAGGAGGTGCTACAGATGGGGCTACCACAGCACGAAACAGCGCCTGAGTGCGGTTTAAGTTTTTCTTCACAATAAGGGGTTAAGTACACAGAGTACAACTTAATTGAAAATGTGATATGGATATCTAGACTGCTGAAACACTCATTAAATCACCAAACACACTTTTTGCTTGCTATCACAGGAACAGTCTAGTATTTCCATTGCTATTGAGAGCACTTCAAATGCTTTCTAACCAAGCGTTACAGAGCTGTTCTAACCCCTGATAACCTCTAAAAATCATACCCTAAAGCTGCAGACTCTGTTTTGCTCTCTCTACCGTTTTATCACTTTGTTCCTTTTTTTCTTACCTCCCTGAAGAGGCATATTTTTTATCAACAAAAATACCAGTTCAGTAGAGCAGCAGTTGTTCTAATAAGTAAATATTTATTTGCCTTTCTGGAGACCTATATGCATGATAAGAAAAGGAATTTAATCTTAAACTAGGCAGATACTGCTCAAAAGAGCCGCTACTTTGGAGCGGTAGATTAATATCCACTGGTGTAGGATTGAGTGTGGTTCAAGCCATCCTCAGTAAAACACACTGGGGAAGAAGAAAAACAAAACAAAAGCAGATAAGAAAAAAGGAAGAAACTTGATCCGATCACTGCCAGTAATGGATTGTCAGCGTACTACTTGTACTGCAATCTCCCCTCTAAAACATGAGATTCATTTTCAAGCATATTAAAGACAGGAATGTGCAGCCTCCTTCAATATTCATCCTGTCCTTAATTAAAGATACCAAGATAAAGAACTTGTAGGTCAAAGCCTTGTCTTCAGGGAAGAGAACACTTAATTTCAAATCAAGGGGAGCTGTTAATACTCAGTTTTTCCTGGAAAAATCACATTCTGCTCAAATCAATTCTAATTATTGCCCTACAGCATTTACAGTTCTTGAAGAGTCTCTCAGTTGAGCATCAGTGCATGGAAGCATAACCATTTTCCGAAAGCAAAGGAACTCAAGAGAAATCAGCACATTGCAACAGGTCCTCAATTCTCTTACAAGCCTGGCCTTGCAGTTTACATGCCTTTTCTAATAAAAGAAGACTGTATTACCATAGGAAAAAAGCTATACACTAGTGAACTCCAAGGAACCTTGAAGAGTACTGAACAGACAGCCTGAAGATTATCAGTTTTAGACACAGCAGTATCTCTCAAAAAGCCATATATAAAGTCTAGCCCTGTAACAGGATTTGAAAAACTAAACAATATCTTAGTAGAAAAATCATACTGGTAGTCATGTGAAAAACCAGTTTCCACAATTAGCATGGTACTTAAAAAAAACAAACATCAAGGAAAAAAAACAAACACCAACCCAACACAAACAACCAAAAACCCCAACAACCTCCCAGATGTGAAACAGCAGCAGAGTAAGCACAGCAGACCTTGAGCCAGTTTGTCTGTGCCCATCATGCTTATGGTCATGTAGCGCAGGTCACAAAAAGATGAAATTGAGGATTAATCATCTAGTGTTAGAAGATGAGATCCAATTATAAATGACAGCTCCTACAAGTTAGCACATTCAGTCTCGCAAGCATTAATAGGAACATACAGGTAGGCTTGGCTCCTCTGCAGCCAGTTCCCCATTCATCAGCCTGCCTTTGTTTCATTCGACCAGTTCAAAACCACTGTCAAAAAACACTCTCTGGAAAGGCCCTGTGGTGGGAACCTGAGTGAAGCCCACGGCAGTGTGGTGTCACTAGCCAACTACACTAAAGCTGGTCCTTGTACGAGGTCCTTCTGCACCATATGTAATCAGGTATGATGTCATGGAAATCTGCAGTGAGCACTCATAGGTTAAAGAGAAGAAGGAAGTAGGAATATCCTACAGAAGTAGGATATTTTGAAGAAAATAGAGAAGACAGGTTTATCCTGATCACGCAGATGCAATCTGCATTATGTAAAACACTTCATGCTCTTTTCTTTATTTTCCCTTTCATGTGTCATCTTGCACAGATATTTAGAGAGTCTGTTTTCCAAAACTGCCTACTGGAAATATGCCAATGAAGAGCTTGATTTCTACTACAAAGACATCTGAAACTACTTACCCTGGGATTACACTTAAGCATCCTAGGTTACTTCAAGGAATGAGAATGGATGGTACTGTAAGGAAGAGTATTACTCTTACACAGGTCGGGAAGTGAAAATAAGGTATCTTGGAATTAAATATGACTCACAACAGAGATATTTATTTCATGAGCATAACAACATACATTTTCTATAGTAAAAATCAATGGGCTGAAGTTTCAGAGATTTACAGACCTGGATGATTTCTGTTGCTGCCCTCCGCTTTACAAGAAGTAAATGCAGCAGAGGTGGGAAAGCACGAGAAGAAAAAATAACTTGAGAGATTTTTCTATCATATTCACAACAAATGGAAGGGGAAAAAAAAAAGGCAACTTCTAAGCATAACAAACACTTCCCAAAGCAAACAATTTAACAACTTCTGTCTCACTTAAAACTGAGCCTGGCTTTGCTGCCTGTGCATTGGACCGCTGATATATAGCATATCGAAACACACATACATGGTGCAGACATTTCCTGACTTCCAGTTTCAGTAAACCCACGTGAATTGCAGATCTTAGCAGAGAAAACCAGTTTCCCTAAATCAATGTCACACCAGAAAAACACACAGAGTCAGAACTACAAACACAGTAAACGTCATGTGAATGAGAAGACTACACATTACCCTCTCACAACCCTAACACGGTAAGTCAATAGGAAATAAAACATAATAAAAAAGTAAGTCGTTAGTAATAAAACAACATTAGAGACTATGAGCTTCATAGATGAAATTCACCAGAAAGCAGGGTAATGATTAGCTCCTGATGAAGGGCCAACTTTCTTTGAACACAGTCATTTACTCTAGAAAAGCAGGAGATTTTCACTGGTGTTCTCATGTAGCCTGGTTTGGAGTTGCTCTGCTGGTACCCTGGTACCAAATATAGACTTGGACTTGTTTGTTTTTTTTTAATGATACCTTCCTAGGCAGTTTATTCTGTGAAGAAACTCAAAATTTCTCACAGAGATCACCAGTCACCTTGAATATTACTGAAGATATCTACACCTGACGCACACCAACTTTTAATATGCTTTTAATGGCTTATCTATTGCTTTCTATATGCAAACCTGAAATGGAACTGCCAAAAGGCAAGCACCATGATAGAGTAGTATCTTCAGAATTTGTTGTAGACGATGGCAAATCAGCTATCATCTAAAATAGATAAGATACTAAGGAGAAAGAAATGTAAGCAGCCTGAGCTGCTCTTTCAGGGAGCAAGGAAGACATGAAGAGTAGAAAGAACTGGGTAACTGGTTTTACCTTCAACCTATTTCGATCTAAGTGGCCAAGTCCCATTTTTTTTATACACATCCATCAACACAATCCTTGAGATAAAACATTGTGTGGTTTCACATTTTCTTCAGAGGGAAAATTTAGACAGTTACACAATCAGCAAGATCATTTCGTAATTACTGGGATAAATTGCTCCACGGGGGCCAAATCTTACTTTTAGAAGCTGAGGTGCTTATCTCTCTGGATAATCCATGTGCCTTTAAGATTTCCTAAAATGAACGATCTTTCCCGAAGACATTCTCTACATCACAGAAACCAGTATGCTTTGTAAACTCTGTCGCCAAGACTGGTATTTTTTTTCTGTCCCACCCTGTGTTTCCCAAAGCAAAACCCTAGCAGAACAGCCTGACACACTGCTCACAGTTCTACTGTTGCTTTCGGGTCTCTTCAGAGCTTTTTTACTATTTTAATTGAAATCAAAGCTTCGGCAACCTTACTTTATTGCTGTAGCTCGTTTCCTATTTGCCTAGAGCTTGTACAAAATAAATATAAATACATCTAGTGCAAAAGGGCTGTTCTTATATTCCATTTCGATGAGAACATACTGCCTGTAAATGGTTAACCGGAGAGCACGTAGTAACAAGGTAGAGGCCGGGAATGAAAAACCACCAACTCCAACACTTCTGCAAACCCTTCGCTGTTGCAAAGGCGGGCACATAAAGGCAATGCCGTTTCTTAAAGCAATGCAAAATGTTACCACAGGCTGACGCTCTTTCTACGAGAATAATGAGACGGTCTCCGCGTTGCATGCAGAACTCCTCACTTCACAGCTTTTCCCCCAGACTTCACTTTCACGCTCAATATTTACAAAATAAAGCCTACAAACACCTCATGGCCAAAATACTCAAAGAACAATTAGGGTATTTAGCACTCCCGGCGCCTTCTCACTTCCCTAACGCTTCGAGAGTGCTTTTACGGAGCGGCGGGGGCGGGGATGCGAAGTTACCCACGCGAACCCGATCCGCCGGAGAGGGCTCACGCCACGCACCGCTGCCACCACGCCCGGGCTCGGCGCTGCCCGGGCCG
>VWZY01001213.1:391349-494924 GCA_013399075.1 Chloroceryle aenea | reverse complement strand
CCCCCTTCGCTGCTCGGGGGCATGGGCTTCTTTCCTGGTTCTGTGCTCAGAATCCGTGTTGGAAGTCAGTATTAAAAGTCAAAAGCTAAAAGTATTTGATAATAATAACTATTCCCGTTCGATGTGTGTTTAGAAACGTCATGGCTCCTGTGCTAGCCTCTACCTAGCCATAATGGAGGGGAAAAAAAAAAAAGAGGCAACCAAAGGTAATAGCAATCAGCTTGCTCTGATTTAACTGATTGGGCAGAGGATGGGGTAAAGGGGAGTGAAAGGAGCTTACGACAGTCTTCATTGCATGAAGAAATGCGCTGAAGGGCAATGGAGGGGATCATTCGGCACTTCTGTAAATTTGCTGCTCTAAAGGTCAAAAACATTCCTCGTGAAAGTGCTGTAATCCAGAAACAGTGCTTTCATGCGCAGGGCTTTATTCTCCTGTTTCGATATGAGTAAGCAGTGCTGTTACACGGAGAGGGAAGTGAGCACCCAGCAAGTTTCTCGGCTAGCAGTACAATGTGACCAGCATGTAACCCGTGCTGTCGTATAAAATAAGCCTGATGCCCCAAATCTGAAAATTTGAATAATGCACATCATGTGGTCCCCCTCTCCAGTGGGATTTTCTATAGTAGTAAAATCCGAAGTGTCAAGTGCTTTATCTTACCTCACCATGTGATGATGGTGAATTCTTAGATGGGAACTTCCCCAAAAACTCTTAGAAATCAAAGAAAAACTTAACTAGTCGGCTCTGCAAATATACCTGCTATTCACAAAACAATGTTCATGATGACTAACAAGAACTCTTAAAAACATTACCATGATAACAGAGTAAGTTTAGAATAACACAGCCTGTGTATTTTTTTTTCCCTCAGGTACTACACTTGTTTTCTGTGAAGCGGGATAAGGATATTTCAGTTTTAGAACTGTAAGTCTAAAATGTCTTCAGTTCAAGACATCCTTAAATTCTTCTATGTTATTATCTTTCTCACTGTATAAGCCATGCTATGCTGTCAGTGTAAAAAAATATTTTACTTTCTAAGCTTACTGCTCAGCAGAACTCTTGTCATTCTTTGTTTTCTCAGGAGATTTCTGCTTATGGTCCCATTACAAAGCAGATTCCAAAAAAATACTACTTTTAAGATCAATAATATTTTTGTCTTCATGTTGAGGCCAGTTGATTTTTTCCATTTAGTATTTCTTTCCTCACAAGTTTCAGTACTCATTAGTAGCCCTAGTTAGTATTTTTATTGCTGTAGATGCCTTCAAAAGCTTCACAGAGGCGTTGTATGGAATTGCATTGAAACAAGCACCTAATCCAGTTCAAAGCTGTATTCCTACTGTGTTTTTTTTAAAACTCATAGTGCTTTTAATGGTATGTGCTGGTTTTGCAACAACTTGGACACTGTTACAAATTAAGAGCCTAATCCTGCCTCCTTTATTGCTATGGGCAAGCCTGTTGAAACTCTAAAAATTATCTGAATGCACACAAACATAGAAGAGGAAAGTGCTTATGGGCCAGAATTCAGAAGGGAAGGTATCTTAGTATAAGCTCTTAGTATATGTTTTGTTTTAAACACAACAATGGTGAGATCAGTTTGTATTAATAAACATATGTGGTTTGCTGGTTTAGAGAATTAAATAATGCCCAAGCACCTTTTTTTTGTACTGTTCTCTCATATGCATCAAAATAATGAATTTTATACATTTTCTGTCAGTGGAAGTGGGGATGAGGAAGTCTTTGTGAATGTTGCATATAATTTCCAATGGCATGGAGAAGGCTGTAAAAGAAAAGCTATAGAGCCATACATTTCAAACAGGCTAAACATACAGTCATTTTACAATTTATGCATAAGTTAGTCTTCTGAATAAAATATTCTGTCTGGTTTGCTCTCAGATCAATACTGAATGTGTTGTTTAAAGCCGGTAGAAATACCAGAAATGTGGCATTAAGAACATAATGCTTAAATCAGAAGTATGATTTGTTTAGGATTTCCCTCATTCCTTTGTCATTTCTCTTCGAAATTGTTTCTACCTTTCACTTGAAATGAGCTCTTTGAATTTTGAGTAAATACAAAACATCTCAAACTCAGATTACTCAAATGTTTTGATAACTTTGCAGGAATTTAAATGTGATTAGAAATTGTCTAGATAATTGGTAAAGATATCTTTATATGCTATGTCATTTTGACTGTTCTCAGTTCTGAGATTTGTAATTAATTCCTTTAATGTCTGTTGGGTTGATAGAATATAGATTTGTTTTTTCACATATTATTTTCTTGTGCCATGCTCCTCTTCCCATTGAAGTTAATGGAAGTATGAGTGAGTCACTGATATGTTGGGAAAGCAGCAACCTCCTTGGCTTTCAAGTCCAAAATAAACATTTGTTTTGAAGAAGTTAAAACACTTACTAGTACAAAACAAAATATATCCGTAGAAAATAACTCTGTGTTTGAAAAGCACTAATCATGAAAACAAAATCTTTGATAAATGCTTAATCCTATCAAGCTATACATTTTCTAGTTAAGTGACAAAGTGGATTAAAAGTGTAATCCATTAATAATGGTTGTGCATCATAACAGAGTTTTTGTTAAACTGAAATATCATTTCCCCTTTACAGCAGATGTATATAATAGTTACTTTGGAAGCAATTTTCTAGCAAGGATAGTAGAGAGTACTGTTAACAACGCATTGCTCAACACTCCTGGTAATTTAATCCATTGCTAATAGTGAGTGAATAAGATTTAGTCTTGGAGAATTAATATCATGGCACTGCAACTGTGCATGCTGGTTTGGCTCAGCATTCAAAAGTACAGGCTGCAAAATGGAAGCCTTCTGCTGTTGAAACTGCCCTTCAGCTGTAAAACACCAACTGCACCCAGCACACACCCCCATGTTTCTGTAGAGCTGGTTCTGTTAGCTTAGCTGGAGACTGTTAAGTTAAAGGTGTTCATTCAGAAGATACCTACATGTGTACAGATTCTTGTTAATCTTACTGACTCTCATTGCAACATTATCTATCACCAAGGATTAAGCCTGAATGTAATCTATACTGCCAGTTTCAACATTGCTGGAGGAATTGTTAGTGAATCATCTGGGACTAGGGTCAAATTTTTATCACAGTTGGGAAATCTATGAGGTGCTTCCTGCTTCCTTAGGCACGTAAATACCTTCAAACACCAGGTTCTACAACTCTGAGTCGGGGCACATTGCAGTTAGGTCTTTCAGTGACTTTGCTTAAGATACAGACTCTGGTAGAAGGATACTCATGTTTGTCAACATTGCTCAGTATTGGCACATGAGCATAACTGATAGCAAAATCTTTCTGAATTAGATCATCTGTGTATGGTGGAGTGTCTCTAGGTTGTAATGTATTTCAAACAGAACATTCAGGACACAAGTAGCAAATGGTCAGAAAACCAAACTTGGATTAAAATGGAATTTACCAGTAGTAGCAAAGAGGAAAGCCTGCTTACTGGATTTCTGCAGCTATCTGCAAATTTGGCTTTCACTGATCTAAATAAATGAGACACCCATATTTGGAATAAATAAAAAAAAACATAAACAAATTACACTGGAAGTATAACCAGAACCTGTGTTTCCAGTATTTCTTCACTGCAGAAATGATCCAACCCAAAAAAGCAGCAAATGCCTGCCAGTATTGTTATTATAGTCATCAGCATAGCAATTAGGCTCCTGAAACAAACTTATTTTCCTATTAGCCATGTCCAATGCACCTGTTTCTTACATAATTTAACTAAAGGACCAGTATCGTACAAACATTCATTAAAATAACATTACACTTGCATTATATACAAAATACCTTGCTGAGATAAAACTTTCATAAAATAAGAGTTGAAGATAGAGGAAGGAGTTTGAAGAATAGGTAGTGGTTCTTGTCTTCAGAACTTTGTAATCTGCCTTGATCTAAGAAAAAAAAAAAGGAAGGAAGAGAAAGAGAAAGAAGTAAATATATTTGAGTAGAAGCAGGTCTTAAGCACAAAAATACAAGAGCCATAGTGGCTTCACATGTTAACTGAGAGTGCAAAATCAGCAAACAATGAAGTGCAGTGGAGTTGGTCTTGATGTCAGCCTTACCTGGAAGCATCTCCTCATATATTCCATCGCTGTTGCTTGCAGTTAAGACTTGGACTAACTTGGTTCTTGCAAGATCACTGCTGGCATAATCTGTGCCTCTGTTGCCTGGTTCTATCCATGCTGCCATTCCAGGTGCAGACATCATCCTGGCAGAGCAACACAGGAGACTGGAGGCCCTTTCTGGCCAGCATCCTACTTTTATCTCTGCTACTGTGCTGCCAGTCGGGAAGAAAACTGTAATCCTTTTGGGTTTATGTGACATCAGATGAGCTTGTGTAGCAGCTAGTGTTATAACAGCATTAGGATTGCCATGGTATCACCTCGAATGTGGGATAGTGCAAATGGGGGCTCTGGAGTCATCAAGTAGGTCCTTGCTCATGGAGTGCCCTTAGTGGGGTGCTGGGCAGGAGCAACCCAGAGAACAGCAATGTACGTGGCTACAGGCACCCCCTCATGCATCAACAAATCACTGTATTCAAAATTAATTTTAAGTTCCTTTTTGCAGAGGCTATGCCTGGTTTTGGTGAAAATTTTCAAATTCTTTCTTGGATTTCTGTATGAGCTATGTAATTCATAAATCTGCTTGATCAAATCTAATCAGAATACTGATACTGAGCAATTTTTCATCTGAGGATCTCACACTGATTAAGCCTCAAATCATGATACCTTTACTTACATAGCTTTCACTTCTGTCCTGCCTTTCATTTGAGAAATTCAGATAGTTTGGAGAGTAGTAAGTGCCTGGTAGCATGTGACAGTAGAGAAGATACTGAACCCTAGAGAGAAGAATGGATTTACCCAGATCTATTTTAACAAGTAATGGTGATCTAAGGACAAAATTCAGAGTTCCTGAGTTTCCATCCTCAGCTCCAGAACTTAACTGAACCAAAGGAAATTGTTACCATTTCTTCAGAAGCATTTTTCTTCCCTTTTTGTCTTGGGTGAGCCAAAGAACCTGTATCAAGCATCGAAAACTGATGACTTAGTATTGAGTAGTGCAGGTGTATTTGGCACACCAGACTGCAGGGTTCAGCTCATTCAAAGTACTGCTTCTCTGAGTGATGCAACAAAATAACTACTGAAAAGGAGGAATTAGAGAGACAGTACCAGATTCAGACTGTTTTGCATGCTAGCACACTGAATTCTGTACATCCCAAACCTGGGCAGTTTTCTTCTGTGACAGTTATTACTTCAAACACTGCTTATCAGTTTTTCCTTACAGCCGTGATGGTAGTAGCAGACCTTCTCATGATGCATGCCTTTTCACATGAGTAGCTTTCATTCATTAACTTGGAGGAGAGGGTCAGCAGGAAATCAATGATGCTTTTTTTTTTATCTAGCCATATGCTGAACCATTAAAATGAATCCACTGACTATGTTCCAGCATTGCAATTTCTTCCTTGCAACCTTCATTGCAGTGTGTCTGCCCCTGATTGTGCTACATCAGCACTTGCAAATTAGAAAGAGCAATTCCTAAGTAAATGAAAAGAGTTGCTTCTTCCCAGTCTGATGGTTACCCAGGGAAGGAATATGCCTTCCTCAAGGGATGAAAAGGCCATCGGTCGATCAACTGTTCCTTAGAGCCATGTTGTTGTCAGATCCTTGGAAAAATGTATTTGATCTTCTGTCCTTTAACTGGATACCTGTGCCAAGGCTAAATTTGTAAATTATTTTTTACATGCTTGAAGACTGAAAAGGTTTTAAGGCCAGACTGTTTGGATTACAGCACAATTTAGGGGGAATGTATTGGAATAGCTCCCTTATATACACAGTGCTCATTCTTGGAAGGTAAAATTAGCCCTTGAGGAGAAGGATACAATGGTTGCAAATGTTAAAAACTTTTTTTTTTTTTAACAAATCAATAGAAATATGCCAACATATTTGAAAGTGAGGAAGGACAGGAAGTGGGGCATGAGAATTAGCCATGTAGGAATGATGAGTATGATATAACATATATGTTGCATTAGAACAAAAGTAGCTTTGCTGTGCTGTAGTAAGGAAGAGCTCCTGCTACAAGGAGTTTATAAATTAAGCAGTCAGGATGAACAAAGGGTGGTTTAAGGGAAAAGAAAAACAATATACTTGTTTTACAACTGGGGCAATGAGGCATTGTGAGACTGACACGATTCTCTGGAGAAAGAAATTTTTAAATTTAAATGGCCCTAGAGTGAAAAAAGAAGAAAATGGCAGGATCCATCTAGTAAGACCTTCTAAGACATTGTCAATCTACTATAGCAAATATTTCAGGATTAAATTTAAAAGTGCATTGACATTAAAATGTGGCCATTCTTATATTAAAGCTAAAAACAATTGTATAAAAAGTCAAATCAAAGTTGAAGAAACCTTTGATTTGCAAAAATTAAAGTATGAGATGTATTTTCATAAAAATGACCTTTTCATTATCTTCAAGAAACTGTGAAGATGTCTGGGTAGAAGATTTATGACACTGGGTGCAGTGGCAGAAGATGTAAGCACTGGTTGTTAGATCAGGGACTGATGCTGAGTTCCATCCTAGAGGGAAATACCAATGTCTGGTGTATCCTCCTTAGGCCAGCTGGGGTGGCCACCTCATGTGTTTGCAGTAACTAAAATAATCAGTGCAAACGTTGAAGCAATGCTGCAAGGGCTCTTTTTTTTGTACACACTGCTGAAAATTTCCGATAAAGTTGGATGACTAAGAAACATATTTTGCCAATTCTATTTAGTAGCACTCTGCAACTCAGAGATTGAAAGACAGTTGTTATCAGCTGTCTCAGGATCAGGCTCTGAAAGAGGTGGCACATGTATTCAAGGTCAGATTCACATTCTCTCAGTATGTGTTGAAACAGTTCTTTCTTAGGGATAGCAGTAGAAAGGGTTCAAACCTTCCTGGCACTAATACTCTGAAATATTGCAGTTAGTAACAAGAAAGGGAATCTACCTGTTTTGCTAAAGGGCAGACTTATCACACTCTCTCTTCTTTTCTGGCTTGCATTTGAACTAATGTTTTTAGTCCATTCAGTTTTTCAGAGGACAATTTATTCCCTTATTTATGCCAGCCAGCATTAAGATTTATTTTCAGACTTGCTGTTCACCCTGTTCTTTTGTCAGTCTCCCATGTCTCATAGTGACAGGGTATTCCCCCTGCATCCCAGTATTTCTGTTGCTGTTCTCTGCCACTCTCAGTCCATATGTGTGCCTGTTTCTTGGTTCCCCTGCACTTCAAGTCATTTGTTTTAGCTCACACAGATTTTTACCTGTCCACAGCCAGACAACCTTCAGCCTGCCAGTCAGTTCTTCTCACTGTGTCCTGTGCACCTTCCTCTGGCTCTCACCATGAGCAAGAACCCCTTAACTCTGGTTTTCATTTCCACCATAAGTCACCTACTCACTGGATGCTGAGCTCAGCAGCATGGCATTCTCCTGTTACTTGGAAATTCACCTATAGTCTTGTACTGGCTTTGGCTGGGATAGAGTTAATTTTCTTCATAATATCTCCTATGGTTCTGGGGTTTTTTGCATTTGTGACCTAAACAGTGCTTATAACAGAGGAATATTTTCATTATTGTTGAGCAGCACTTAACACAGATCCAGGGTCCTTTCTGCTTGTCACGCTGAACCACCAGCAAGTAGGCTGAGGGTGCACAAGAAGCTGAGAGGGGACAGAGCTGGGACAACTGACCCCATCTGACCAAAGGGATATTCCACACCATATGACATCATGCTCAGTATATAAAGTTCAGGGAAGAAGAAGGAAGGGAGAGGATGTCCAGAGAGATGTCATTTATCTTCCCAAGTCACAGCTATGCCTGGGTTTACTGGAGATGGCTGAACACCTGCCTGCCAACAGGAAGTAGCAAATGAATTCCTTGGTTTATTTTGCTTGTGAATGCAGCTTTTGCTTTCCTGACTGAACTGTCTTTATCTCAGTCTACGGATTTTCTCACTTTTACTCTTCTGATTCTCTCCCCCATTCCATTGGAGTGAGTAAACTGTTGTTGAGGGCTGAGCTGCCCACGAGGGCTATCCCCAACAAGTCTTGTTCCTTCAGGAATTGCTTCTGACCCATTGTTTGATTTTCTTTTCTGTTCTGGACTTTTTTGATTCACTCTATGCTAAAGCTTCCATAGTCACTACAAGTAAACAGGCTTACTATGGATTTATATAGCTTTAGTAATAGATAATGATATATACAGAATAGCAGTCATGACACCTATTCACCAACACTGTTGTATATTCAATATATAGTCCAAGATATGACAATTCATTTGTACAACAGTAAGGAAGTTCACAAGTATAAGATCTGTGGTGAAGATCCATTCGATCCTCAAAATAAACTTTTGCTCGGTGTTCTCTGTAATACATTTGTAAATGAAAAAAAGCATATCAGAAAATGGATGCATTCACTACAGTTCTTCTGTACCTTGCATACATTCACTCACCTGTTCTGCAAGCATAAATCTTTGAGAATGATTGCTTTCTCACATGAATAAAAAGTCAAAACAAAAGAAAAGTATGTTGGAACTGGGAAGAAGATGTTGAGGTTTAATAGCAGTCCTCTTGTGGATTAGATGGGGAAGGAAATTAGAATTTGCTTCAATGAAACAGGGCAGCAGTGTACAAAATCTCAATTTTTGAGAACTGAGATGAGGTTTTAGAGAGGCATAAATGCAGTAGTAGATTACTGAGGTGAATACTGCTGTTAAGCAGAAAGACTTCCACTTTCTTTTGAACCACTGCAACTAATCTTTTCATACATTGTTGGCTCATTTTTTGCAAATCATATAACTTTGGAGAGGGATGAACCCCTTGAAAAGTAAAATCATCAGCAAGTGAACCAGAAGGATTTCAGTCTCTAATCGAGCTTATGTTGAATTAATGTTGCATTTTCAAATGCTGCTTGATGACATGGGAGATGGCACAGACATGTCATTCATATATTGTGTGAACAAAATTCTGAGGTTTTGAAAGGTTCTTAGAGATGGCATCTATCTTGCTCAAATCTAAGTGCCTCTCAAATAGAAAAAAAAAAAAAAAGGAGAATAATAGTACTTACACATGGCTTCTGTGAAGTGCTCATCAAACACAGATCCAACAGCACTGTAAGAAAGGATGTCAATATCATTATTCACATTTTGCAGGTTGGGAAACTGAGGCAAGGGATGCTGTGTGATTTCCTAAATCAGCCAGTAGGTCTGTAAAAGACACAGGAACAGCTAAATATCCCATAAATGCCAATACTGCCATATCATCTTTACCATCTTGTTTCTTCCTCTGAACATTGCTTTAGAAAAAGCTGTCCTTGAGAAAAATTCTTGAAGTGAGCCATGTGACTTCTCTGACAAAACTTAAGAAGACTGAATTTGAGAATTTCTTAATCCAATGTCTCTCTGGTATTCAATCCTTCATGCCCTTCCCAAAGTCTATATGGAGCCTTTGCAGCAGCCATGGCTAATTTGGAAAACAGTATTATTAGGAAGTAGGCAGCATGCTGATTTATTTCCTTTGCATTCAAGTCATATACTGTAGTTTTTATTATTTCAATAGCTGCCAACCACAAGGACCAGAATGAAGGGCGGGGGAAGGCTGAGCCAGAGATGACAGGAGAGGTAATATATTGGCACAAGGTCTTTGTAATGGGTGAATTATCCTCCCATGACAGCAGGTTGTCTTCTCAGGGTATTTGTTCAAAGAGAAGTCCTGAAGATAAGTCCTGCTGAAACATGAAGTGTTAGATAGTGTTGTTTAAATGTTATTTTTATGTATGTGTGATGAAATAAACTATTATTAGGTGATCTGTATTTTTTTTTAATTAAAACATCTTTGAGATCTTACATGTGCAATCTCTAGGACATGCTATTAACCTGTAAACAAATTGGACATAGGGCAGGCTCTCTGGAAACCATGGGCAACAGAGATACTTCTTGTTCAGGTACTTGTTGAGTGACTATTACAGTTAATGTAATAGTTATTATAATTACTCATACTTTTTCTGACCTTTTGATCCTGAGGCCCGACGCCCTGATCAGAAGATGGGCAGTACCATCACCCTTGTTGAACATTCCTGGGAAAAAGTGGATGGAAGTGTGTGACTATTGTGATTCAGAGTTTTGAGACTGTTCACAGATGAAGGTCTGTAGGAGTTTGGTCTTGGTTTCTGAGAAGAATACTACCTTGCCCATGCAGAACAGCCACTGTTACTGATGACTCCAGCTGTTTGAACATGTGGAACACAGCAGCAGTGGCAACATTTGAAAGTATATATGTGTATATAAGGGGAAGAGTAGATTAGAAATAATTTTCAAAATTCCTTCCCCTTCTGATCAGCAATACATTAACTTCAGAGCTAAAACACTCTTTTAACAAGTTGGAAAAATGATACAGTTATAGCTGGTAGGAGGCTGAAGATAAAAACACAACAGTGAGAATGAGTTGCAGAGATACACTGTATGCCTGTTAACTCACCTTCTTGGTTTTGGTCTTTCTTATTATCACCTTAAGAACTATTTTATTTTATTATAGTAAGTTTGAGAAAAAAAAAATAACATAAAGCTTTGCCTAGTAAGATAATCTTTGCATAACTACTGTCCAGGGCTAATTTATTTTGGTTATTCAAATGTCATGTTCAAGGGCAGCCCTTGTCTTAACACTCTTGTGCCATGTAGCAAGCTGATCTTAATAAACAGGTTATTGTAGAGTTTAATATGAAATTGAGATCTTTACTTGTCATTAATTTTTCTATATCAAAACTTGCCTGGATCATCAAAAGGTAGTATCATTTTTGCATAAATTACCTTGAGGAGTAATTTATGCACTTACTTAAGTCCATCTCGTTTGTCTTAAAAAGAGAGAGAACTGTCTTAACAGCTGATTAGGGCAATAGCTTTTTGTAAGAATATGTATTGTATCTTCATTGCCTTGTGGCCTAGATACAGCTATCATAGGCTGCAGAAATTCTTCCTGAAATTCTGCAAGTGCATGGCTAAGTTAACCTATGCTCAGCTGCTATTATTATATTGCACTCAGTACTCTAGCTAGTACCAGCTGTTGCTGCTGTAGACACAGGCTGTGTAACAACATTGGTTTCCTTTTACCATATTGCTATTGGTGGAATAATAATAATAATCCAAATATTATTCACTTACTTTAAATTTAGAGATGTCCTTTTGTCAGTACTGAAAGCAGGCCACAAGCAAGTTTGTATGGAAGTTTTTGGTTTCATGGGATACTTAGCATGCCTCCAGTACTCCAGAGGTAATGGTTGACACTTGCTGGTTTTTAACCAAGTAAAATTTCTTTTAAACAAAATCATGGCTTAATTAGGATGCAAAGAATTTGATCAAGTATCCGTTTGGGTAACATTCTAGTTTGGGTTTTTTTTACCCGGTTTTCCTATGCTATCACCTTCAATTTGGAAAAAAAACCCAGCTAAATAATATAAACAAAGCAAAGAATTTATATATGTCCTAGTAACCAACTAAAATCCCAATTTTCCATTGAGACTGACACTTTATTTGAACTCTCCACTAATGCTAAATCCATGGTTATCAAACTGTTCCATAATACTGTGGGAGTGAATAAGGCAACTGTTTTTTTGAGATATTGCTTGTAATTACTGGAAAAGGTAGGGGATATCAGTAACAACGTTGAGAAGATTTATACTTGTTTGCTGGTGCATAGGAGAGTAAGTGCAGGTCACTGAGGGTTCTCTGTTATGATGTCTATGAATTAAAGTTGTTATCTATAATCTGTTATTCTACATGTGCTTCTATTCTACATTTAGTTAGAGAGAAAAAGTAGACAGAGTAGGAAGGAGGAGCCTTGAAAGACTTGCTTCCTTCTATTACTATCTTCACCCTGTCCCTGAAAAAAAATTCTGAATCCTATTGTTATTCAAATACTTGCTTTGTATTATCTTGCTTTAACAATTGGAGACACATTCAGTAAAAGGGAAAAACTGCATCAACTCTCTTGCCCAGGTGATGTGCCTTCACCACAGAGCTCCTGTGGAAATGTTGAAAGACTAGGAAAAAGCAACAATGAATTCCAGAAAGAGTTCAAATACAGCTACTAACTTAGTGGGATCAACTGATTCTGGTTTTGCAAGTATTTACATACATTTTTCATAAGTGGTGCTCCCTGGATCTCGTGCACAGATCAGATCTAATGCACTTCCACATGCGTTTCTAAAGTTGTGGAAGAAAAAAAAGATAACACTAGTTTGATAAACTTTGTTAAGTCCTAGTATATTTTTCACACTGCTTAGGGGTATACTGATGTAGATGTATCTCTTTGGAGAGAGAGAAAATTGTACTCCACAAAAGAGGAGAAAGAAAATGTGTATAATTTCTTTTACACTGAGTTCAGGTGAACTTAATTATCAGAATACATTGTTTAATGCTTTACCATGTAGACCTTATATGAGCAGCACATTGGCTTCACTGCAGTACATCTTCATTCCCACAGATTTTTAGACAGTAATTGAAAGAAAATGTTTCCTTGTGCATCTTCTTTCAGCGCCTCCAATTTAGCTTCTAAACTCCTGCCTCAGTATTACATGGTGCAAGTTCTGCAGAAAATTATTAATTTCATCCACATATAGATGTGTTGGCTGGATGATTTTGTAGGTAATCAAGATTTAATTAGGTAACAGAATTGTTGAGTTAGAGTCTGCCTAGGTGGATTGAACCTCAACAGTTTTTATATTGCCACTAATGTTCATAAAATGATGATATAACATTTTATGGCTTGGCAGTAATTTGCTTTGCATTTATTTGCTAGTTATTTATTCTTACATTTGTAAAACAAAAGTAACAGGAAGGGACCTGTCTGTTCATTCTAGATACTTCTGACATATCTGTAATAAATCCCCACCAAAAGCAGCATCCTTGTAAAATGAGAGGAAATAATCAATTAGATCCAAAAATAAATCAAAGGGCTTATTTTCTGTTTCGGAAAGATTCCCGATGCTTCTATAGTAACTGTTCTAGTAATCCAAACCTTGTGTCAAGTCCTGATGCACAAAGGAGAAGGGTTCTTTCAGCAGTATTGAGGAACTCCTTCAAAAGAAAATGTAAGAGCCATTGCTTCTGTAATGCCAAAGGACAGAGTTCATCTCTTCAGCTCCAGACACTTTAGAGATCAACCAGATGAACTGAGATGCAGTTCTTCAGCTGGTAGCTGCAGTAAGGCTTCTCCAGAGCAATTCACCTTGCGTGTTGTTTAGCACAATGCAATCACAGAAGTGTTGATATAATTTCTTAATTTAGTCTTGCAATTTAAAAATGAAGTTTCTTACCATCACAGTAGTGAGATTCATTTGGCAGACTTGTCAACACACTAAAAATGAAAATAGCTGTTTTTGTTATTACCATGCTTACAGTAAATTGTTGTGTTTGCTGGACCTTTAAGGGCTCAGGTTGTCACAACAGTAATGTGGGTCTTTTTTCAGTGTCATAGCTGAATATCTGAAACTAGCTAGGTAGCTGGCTTCCACTAAATCTAAAGGAAATTAGTTACCTTATGTACCTTTCAAAATCTGCACCCTTGATCATTTGGAGTAGTAATGTTTTTTCCCCTGTTTAACAATGGAACAGTACTCCAACTTCTGGTTGTATTTTAGCAGCAGTAATACTGCTACTTGCACTCAGTGTCACTGTTTTTATAAGTATAGAAAACCTTTTTTATGTTATTACTCCCGGACTTAGTGAGTCTGGAGAAGAGAAGGCCTAGGGAGACCTAGTACCAGTTTTATACTGAGAGATAATCAAGATGTTGGAGCCAGCTTCCTAACAATAGTGCATGGTGGGAGGGTAAGAAACAGATGAGAGAAGTCTAAAAGAGAGAAGAGAGGTTCAAAAAGGATACAAGGCAAATTTTTTTTTTCTCCAAGAGGACAGTGGAGCAGGTTGCCCAACAAGGCCGTGCTGCCTCAGTCCTTGAAATATTTCAAGACGTGGCTGGACAAAGCTGTGAGCAACCTGGTCTGCCCTCAGCAGAGATCCTGCTTTTGAAGTCCTGCTTCCTGTGGTTTCTTACAACTGAATCTTTGTATGATCCTATGAGTCTACCATTTTGATCACAGAAGTTTTAAAATAATACCACAGGATCAGCTACAAAAGGCTATTGCATTCAGACTGAAAATGCATTGGTCTAATCAAGGAGTTCTGTATGAACTACAGAATCAAACTCTTCCTTGACAATGTATGTATGTTTCTTTATAACTTCTGAACCATTGTAGTGATGCCACACGTAGTGCAGTGCAGATGCTTGAATTTATTTATTGGAAAGACAGGTTGATTTTGGTTTTGCTGTCTAGCTGTTGAGATAAAGAGGTTGGCAATAGCTTCATAAACCATAAGAGAGGGAAGCTTCAGCTTGGTAGGGGTTTAACTGTTAATAAATACTTCAGTTTCTGGCAACCAGCAAATTTTTTTTTTGAAAAGCAGAACTTGGTCAATATCATTTTCCAAATGAGACTTCTAACACCTGAGATGTATTATACCATAATGTTTTTTCCACTTGGAGTTTTCTCAAAATCACTTATCATGACAAAAGCCACATATAACTTTATTCCGTAGTACAAAACAGTGTGTGTTTATATTATACATTGAAAAAAAAAATCTGCTTCTATCTTTCAATTCAAAAAGTTCCATCTGAATGTGCTTGTTTTTCCTTCAGATAAAAATAGAGAGGGAGAGAAGCTACAGATTTTAGATTTTTTTTAAAGACTCTTGATTTCAACAGCTGCAGAGAGTAATTATTATAAAGGCTGTAGTCCCAATTGTTTTGAGCCGATGTTGTAGCCATACTGTGGCAGATACTCAGCAGATGCAGATTGAAGCACACAACTTGAAACATATGGCAAGATAAAATTTGAAAGCTATGCTAGCTAGCTACCATAAAGATTTTGTGACAGAAAAGAACCTTAAATCAACATAGACTTTTAAGGAAGGACAGCAAAAATGTTATAGGATAGAAATTATGATACCTCTCTATCACTTCTACATCTGTAGCTGAAATCACTGGCAATAGAAGTTACTGTGCTTTATTCTAATTGAGGGAAGTTAGCAATATTTTTTTCAAGGCGTCCAAAGAACACTCATAATCTCAAAGCTCAATTCTTGCACATTCTATTATTTTAAAGTCTTTCTTACTGTAGCGATATTCCCAGGAAGGCAGAATAAAATTTCAGACAGTAGCAACAAGATTTCAGCTGAAATAGATCTAATTTGCTAAGTAAACCACTGAGTATATTTCTGCCTTTTGGAAATTGTTTAGGTGATTTCCACTTGAAGCATGATGTAAATAATGTAGCACCTGACTTTTTCCCTGATGGACATGTTTAGTTTTAATTTCTGTGGTAGAATAGATTACTGAAATAAAATTGTCTTTCATTTAATTTTAAACATTCCAGAATGCTTATTGTAGAAGAAACAATTATAGGTATCTTAGAGGCTTGTAAAAAATGGTATTTCAGAAACAGCATATATTTTAACATTGATGGTTATCACACCTTAAAACTGAGAACATTCCTTTCACTTATATAGATATATATACTTTCCCATGCACAGATGTTAAATATATGTACAGACAGAAAGAATCTGTTATCTGTACTTGCCTGCCTACTATCTTGGTTTTCCATTGGCACCTGCTTAATACTCTGCTTTGCTAACCATCATTATTACCCTGCTTTTCCATCTTTCACCCTTTCACCAGCCATCTTCTGTAACAAACTTGCCCAAAGTGATTAGTCATATTGAACCTGGTCTGATGAGCAGCAGCAACATCACAGAACTATCTTAACATGTGGATGACACTTTACTGTAAACTGCATTTATATTTTCTTCCATATATTTTGCTGAATGTACTTCTTGTACATACTTTGTATACTTACATATACAAAGTGCTGATAAAATTGATGCTTTTGTGTACAGTGCAGTAGTTTTTTCTCTTTCAGTACTGTTTGTGTATCCCACTAACACACATACGACTGAGTGGGTTGTCTAGCATGTGGTGTGCAGCAACACCATCTTTTGCATGTGAGCCTTTAAGATCTTACTTTTCTGTTTAATGTTAAGGGCACAGGAGTATGAAATATTTCATAATGCAGTATAGTGTCCCTATCTGTATATTAAGTGCCTGAATGCATCATCTATTTACTACAACAATTCTTACAGAAAAAAAAGCCAACAAAACAAAACAACATTTTGCTATCCATTAATTTGCTACCCATTGCCCTTTTCAGAAGCTGACCCTCAACCCCTCAACAGATAGCTGCGTATGGCTGTGAAACATCTGAAACACATGTTCACATCTTCAGAAATGAGAAACAGCATGTATCATGGCCAGCGGATATTTCATATTGGCAAAGTATGATTTTGTGTCAGATTGGAAGCTGCTAGATGCTATGAATAGCAGTAATAGCTCCAGCTATCCCATCAGTACAGAATAAAATAAAATAAAAAATAATATAAATAAATAAATAAATAAATTTTACAAAGCATGTACACCATGTCAGAAAAACTTAGAACATTCTGGGTGTTCATGAAATTGAGATGAAAGGCACCTGACACGTGCTGTTCAGTTGATAGGTATAGCACAAGATACCTATGATATGGCAGAATGGCATATAGAAAGCCTTTGCTTCAAAATGTTCTGGTCTATATTGCTTACTCTGTAAACCCCTTGATGACAGGGAGTATGATCTGACTGAGGCATTATATAATCTTTGACTCAGGTGAATTTCTGGCACTTTAGGAACATGTAGTCAAGGATTTGGATGAAATCACTCAGATGCTCGGTTAAGGCTTTTTTTTTTTTTTTACCCCGAGCAAGAAAAAAATGTGCTTCCAAAAATCCCAAGATGTGATCTTTGCAAATATGTGTAGGAAAACTGGTGTGGACTGCTTCAGAGTCCAGGGTGGAGAGTTTGAGTTAAAGAAAGTATGTCATTACTAAAATTATTTTCATATCTATTATACTTAGCTCGTTCATTAAAATAATTTTTAAGTTTACTAATAGATGTATTGCTCTAGATAAGTTTACCAAGACATCCTGTTTGTTAAAAGTTTAATCACTATAAAGTTTTATGAGGGGAATAAAGCTTGTAAAGCAGATGAAAGAGCAGCTGGGGGAAAGTGAAATGAATATGGATTTTTTTTGTTCAGAGTTTGACCTAGGTTACATCATCCATGGAATTTACAGAGGCTGCAGATGGCACATCTAACTAAGAGTTCCATTCAACTATTGCAGAAGGCTGGATCAAGCCTTTCATGAAACTGCAGTCCTTCATGTAGTACTTGCTGTGGTTGGGAATTTACTACGTGGTGTTCCAGGGCAGAAAGCTGAACCCAGCACTTCCTGGTTTTCATTGCTTGTAATTTGCATCTGTCTATGAATTTGAGAGGAGAGCCCATGTGTTTCTGAATTGTGCCTTTCTCTGCACTTTTGCAATTCTACTTTTGATGTAGCTGCAGTATTAAAGAAAGGGCTTTGAAATAAGGATTAGTGCCCCATCATGCTCAATTAACATAATACACATATCTGGACCTGATTCACAGTCTGTGGAAGTGAGTGAGTGGAGTCCCAGTGATTCCAGTGCAAGTTTGAATCAGGCTCAGTGAAGTAATGGTAACTGTTTGTAGGACTGAAAGCAATATGCTGTAGTCAGTGAACTTGTGTAAGTTTACATATGCATTCAGAAAATGTACAAGTATTTGAAGTTAAGAGCAGTGTTCTCTTTTTCCCTTCCTAAAAGACTTGCTTTCTTGACGTCTTAGAGAAAAATGTCAATCAATTAAAAATGAAGTTAGGAAGTCTTATTGGAGAGGTCATTTTGAGTGATGCATGCATTTTACACATATTTTCAGTGAGTAAGGTCTTTTTCATTTACATAAATTGGTAATTTCTGTGTTATTTGTGTTCTTGTTTTCACTCATGGTGAGGACAATACAGCCTTGTATCTCAGACCTCATTTTCAGAAAGAACTTCAGGCATAGCAACATCAAATCTAGTTGTGTAATAAGCATGCTCTGCAATATTACAACTTTAGGGACAGTGAAATTTATAAATCAGCACACTTTGTAGTAAAAAGCAGTGCATTTTTAAAAGGGAAACACTATTTAGAAGAATAATGATTAAATGAGGTGGAAATGATGTTACTCTTAACAAAACAATTTACTGAAACATTCTGAAAATGGAAATGCCAGTAGGCAATTTGATTTGTTTTGAAATAGATTGCAACATTGCCTTCTGCCAGTGTGGTAGTAGGGTGAGGGAAGTATATAGAGAAACACATACATATATGCATATGTATATACATATAAAAGTACACACATGTTTATGCATATGCTTATGAGCACATACCTGTGTGCAAGGAGATAATAATTATATATCATAGAATGCTTTGGTTTGGAAGGGACCTTGAAGATCATCTGCCCAGCATGGGGAGGGACAGCTTCCACTAGATCAGGTTGATCAAAGTGCCATCCAACCTGGCCTTTTACACTTCCATGGAGGGGGCATCTGCAACTTTAAGCAGCCTGTCCCAGTGTCTCACCACCCTCACAGTGAAGGATTTCTTCCTTGTGTCTAATCTAAATCTACCCTGTTTTGATTTAAACCAAACCCCCTCATCCTACCACTACACTCCTTGATAGACTCCCTCCTTGTCTTTCCTGTAGGCCCCCTTTAAGTACTGGAAGGCCACTATGAGGTGTTCCCACAGAGCCTTCTCTTCTCCAGGCTGATGTGGTTCATCCCCACATGTGGGTATCTGAAAATATGATTTCAGAAGCACACAGAAGAGAAGAAACACTGTGCTGTCTTGCTAATAAGTACACATTTCATCCATCAGAGAGTATCACCCCAGAAAGGCTACACTTTCTTATGTATTCAGGATAATAACTGCAGTTTAAACTTGATTTATTCAAAGCCCCCTAAAATCCATGTCTTTTTCTTACTACTATACTGGGGTATAGTAGTACATTAGTGAGTTAAAGCTAGAGGCAGTGGTCCAAGTGCAGAGTTGTTTGAATAACAGCTACCAAAGTGGTGGAACCAATACAAGGAGGGAGACACTGCCTACCTCTTGTCCTAGTTTGTGGTTTCCCAGATTGGAAAGTATCTAAAATAATCTCACCGTGTTTCTTCCTCCAACACTCAGAAAGATAACCTACACCTTGTTAAGAAAATCTGCATTAAGATAAGGTAATAGGGCATCTTGCAGAGTATCTGTGGATATCATGCTGCCTTAATGGTGTATAACAATGTAAAAAAATGCTTAATTGCAGTGTCAATCTTTACATCTTCAAAGAACTGGGAAAACATCAAATCTCATAACTCAACTGGGAGCAGGAAGGGTATATATTTTTCTTGTGATCTCTTACTTTTATGAGTGAAAATATTAAAGCAGGTTACGACCCTTCTTGCTCAAGAGGTGCAACATGTCCTTTCATATCTTTTCCTGTTGGAATCAATATAAGTCTGTTTGCAGAATAAGGAGCTATGCAGCATGAATCCAGGTGGTGTTACTCCGTACTGCTTATTGACAAAGGGAGTCAATGTCAGAGCCAAAATGGAAATTCAGATGTTCCAGGTGATAGTTTCAGAAGTATTGATGTGGTGTGTTTGTTTTGCCCTTTCAGAGGTTTTGTAGAAGCCAATTCAGACAAAGAAATTAAGATAATATCAATAGATCTCATCATATGCACCTTGCCTGCTCCTGTCTGAAATGCTCACCTCTGTACCTTGTTCCATTTAATGCTAAGCATTTATGGTTGTGGTTCCAATGCTGTCTGCAGAGTCGATAGATTAGGCAGCTCCTGCCAGCACTGGCCGCTCTGTGACTGTGCCATACAACTGTCACATTTCACCCTTTGTCAGCAAGAGTTCAAAGGGGCAGTCCTTCCTAATTTCGCCAGTTAGTGACACCAAAGACCAAAAGATTAGGTATGAAATCAGGACACCAAGAATGGGTTCCTCTGTTGCTAACTCCTCTAGAGTTTTCCTAGCTGACGCATAGATATGTTAGCTGCTTGGATTCACCTACACCTTCAGCAGTTTGAGCTCTCTTCTGAATTAGAAGATTACAGAGCTATGTTGTGAGGAACTGGCTGTTTATGTCCTGAAATTAGGACCTTAATTCTGGTCGGAAAGCCTGGTCTGCTCTCTGACAATGCAGCACAAAGTGTCTGTGTACACTGAGGATTCTGCCTGCAGCATTTCAGAGATAGCAACAAATGTACCTCACCAAGAAATGACTCCTGGGACAATAGGAATCTGTCAGAACCTCCTAACACAGCTGTTTCTAATGTGGACATTGTATTTTGCCTCAGAAAGTGAAGTTTGTTGTTAGTTCATATGCAACCTGCTCTTGCTTTTTGAACTTGCTAGAAAATTCAGAAAGCTATTTGAAGATGCGAGCAATATTGATGCTGCACTCAAGGCAATAATTGGGCTCTGTACAAACTTGTTCTTTTATATTGTAGTGAAACACCCTATGTGATAGACTTTAGAGCTATTTCTTTATTTATTTTACTCCCATTATTTTATCAATACTTTTAGCATGTTTGGGGTTTTTTTGTCAAAGTGTGGAATAGATTCTCATCCTCCACTTCTTTCTGTAGGTCTCTGATTTAAAATAGAAATAACACATGATGGGCTGTGAGAATTTTTTTTGTAAATCCCATTACTATTAAAAAAAACCCTAGTTATCTGCTGCCAGCACAGAACAGATATTAAAAAGAGGTGGAGAGGATTTGTAGTAAACCAGTATAAGTCTTTCTTATAACATCCAGTTAGAAAGCTTTGTTATAACATCAGACTATGTTTACATTATAACTTTGCTTACATTTCATTCTGATAGGAGGAACTGAATATACATTTATTTCATCAGTGAGGAAATGTCTTCACTGCATGTTGCATAAAGCACAGAGCAATCTGAACTACTTTTAAACTCTGTTGTCAGGGTAGACACCTGTACTACCACAGTTGGATTGCTTCTATGCTAATTGACATATCTCTACAGCATAGACAGAAATATTATATAATGTGCCCTGAGTTATAGACTGCATGCATGGACACCCCATACCAGATGTATTTCATATATTGTAATAGTTTTCACATCTGGTTGAGAAGATTATTGTGTAGATTTTGATATTTTCCCCCAAATAATGATCAAAATTGTAACGTGAGTCAGGAAATTAATACCAGACAAGCTGCATCAAAATACTTGGGACTTTTTGCTATTAATGTCAGTGGAGCTGGGATTCCATCTGCTGTGCTTTTTCATAAAGATATCCTTGGATAAACTGCAGGGGCAAGCACAGGCACGTCCAGTGAGAGTGCTGATCAAATCATGCTGCTCAGAAGGAAGAGGATAAGTTTTCATAGTCCTCCTAGACAATAAACATCTCTCCTTGCTTCTGGCAGGCTAGTGGAAAGGTTATAAATGGATACTAAAAACCTGGGAAACCTCCTTAAGTTTTATCCTGGGCCAGCCACACAGATCCTCCTTCTTATTAAAATCTCTCCCTTGAAATAATTTTGAGTATTAATAGAACAAGTTTTTCATGTACGTTCGATTTTTTTCTCAGATAATATATCAAATATCAAATTACTGTTGATGTTGAATGCTTTGCTCAGTGTTCCAGCTACTCTAGCTCCATGTTTGAGTATCAGCTTTCATTCTAAATGAAAGTTTGCATTGTACATGGGGTTTTTTTTGCGTTTTCTTTGCAAACATCACCTGATGGAGTTTTCAAATGGCAAGGCCAAAGCATGAAATGCTTCTCTTGTAGGGAAGCCCTTGTAGGGCTTTTAAGGCTTTGAGATCCCTTTTTGATGGGGTTTCAGCAGCACTGTACATTTTCTCATGCTTAACTCACTTTTCAGATCTGAACAGATAACACTGAGTAACATAAAAGAAGAGAGAGAAACAGACTGGAGACATTTTTCAAAGCACAGCTCTAAACAAAAGAAATATGGGGCCCTCATCCTGTCTGCTTCACATTCCTGTTGTAACGATTTCAGTTCCTTCTGGTTTCCTTATCTCAGAAAAGAGATAGCATTGCTTGCTTACTGCACACAAAGGCTGTGGGAATTAATTGATTTAGACATACAGGCTGCTTTTGAAAGCCTGGAACATTATTAATATGAACCACTACCCACCAAAGACATGAGCAGCTAACCACTGCACCCTCTGTGACAGTGCTTTACAGAATCACTGCAATTACTTCCAACCTGCAAGGATTAAGGAGGCCAAAACAGAGTTTTCCTTTCAGCAAATTTATTTTCCACTTTATCCCCAGATTGTACCCTTCTTCTTGCTTTTGCTCATCAGCATTCAGTTTCTAGCTAGGGTACCTGTGGGATCTACCTGTCTGGCCCTGGTTAAGACTTTAAGGGGCTTCCCAGGTTTTTAGTATCCATTTGTAACTTACTTGGGGACAAAGACCTTTGCACTAGCTGTGTTGTCAGAGCAGGAATTCACCCTGCTATTTTTAATGTCTGTAGAACAGTTGTATTTCCCTGGGGCTCCTGGAGGCATTTATCCATCTTAGGCTTCTTTCCACAAACCACTATTCAAGAACCACTTTCGAAGTGGCAACAGGCCGCGACAGGCACTGATTCACTGTGCTTTAGTCGTGTCTGGTGCTTCACACTTGCAAGTAGCACTGTACCGAGCTTTGGGTTTTTTTCCTAATTGCTTCCAGCTCACCCCTGCACAGCAAGAAAATATTTCTCTGCCTTGTTGATCTTCTGGATTGTGCAGATATTGTCCCAATGGCTTTAGTACCATATTTTCTGTGCCTTCAAGCTATTTTGGTATTTTTTGCTCTTCTCTTTCCTTCTGCTTCAAAGCTCTGCAGTTATGCTTTGTTGGACAAGTCCCATTCCAGGAAGAGTTAAAGTAAGAAATAAATCGGTGGCAAAGATGTGTATCTTTTATATAAATTAAGTGTAGCAAGCCAGCATGTTGCTTTAGCTTTCACATCTACATTTACTGTTAGCAGTCATTAAAGTTGTTTGGGATGGACTATTTCAAATGTTTATGTGATTGAATATAAACATTTTTTTAGGAAGAAGCAGTTTAATCAATGTTTTGAATGGACAAAACATTTTGTGTGTTTTCAGAACATTTTTGCTGTATTTTCTCTTAATGTTAACATTTTGATTCTGTTGTTGTATTCACATTTTATAGATTATTGTGGGTATGTATCTGATAAAAAATTGAACAAATTAAGTGTTTTGATAAGCTGGTTCTGCTGTTCCATAAATGTATTTTTCATCTTTTACATTATTTCATGTGGAGAAAAAAACCCACAAAATTGTCATTCTGTGGTCTGAAGAGACAGTAGGAGAAGGCACCGTGGTGCTATTTCTCATGGACTAGAAACCCTAGTGCACCAGCACGTTCTGTCACACCCCTCTTGAAGAGGATTTTAGACTTACCTCATTTCATTGAAATCTCTAGTAAATTCCTGCCCTTTTCTCCGCTAAGAAAGACTTTACAATTTCAAAACATTGCAGTGTTCTAGAAAGGTGTAGCAATATAAAAATTTGAGGATATTTCATTTAAGAGTAAAGTGGCTTAGAGCTGTAACTTGGCCAATGGTATTCTAGCACTCCAATACTATATGCTATTTATGCTCTCATCATTTATATTTTCCTTTCCCATAATCCGAACTGAGAGGTGTTTCAAGGATTCAGTCACAGTCTGTTGTAAGTTTTGTATTTTTACCTGTAGTTCTTTATTTTCACTCAGTAAAGCCTGTAGAGGGGATTTTAAAATGATGAAAGTCAGTCTGGGATTTTCTGGAGAAAATAGTTCCACATTTTTTTCACTCTTCATATAATATTAAAACTCATCGAAAAATCAGGAGGAATAGGAAGCAGGAAACAATCTTTCAACAAAACTGGTTTTTGTAATTTCCATCACACCTTTTGGTATGCAAGGGCAAGTGACATGTGACAATCTTCAGTTTTGCTTTATTCTCCAGAGGGACATTTTACACTAATCCCATATACCAATCTGGATGAGCTTAATCAGAGCTGTACTTCTGCAACATGTTGACTCAAGAGGCATATTTCATGATACTTCATGATGCTTCATAGCAGGCATGATTACTCCTCTTTCAACCTAAACATGACCTGCCTCAGTTTAAATTTCCATGCATAAAAATCAATTCTCTCCAATTTTGTCTGCAGTTCCACATGATTCAATCCTTTTCAGGGGAATTTCAGGGATTTTATTCAAAATCAAATTATCCAGGTGGTTTTCTGAATGGGGAGGAAGGGATGGAAGTGTGATCTTGTAACACTCCACAGAATTGTAGGAAGAACTCAGACATTTTGCAATCAAAATATTTTATTGAAATACTGCAGATGGTATTATACCGTTTCGGTGAGACCTTTATTAAAATGAACAGTGGCTTTACAACTTAGATGTTTAACTGTATTTCAATGTACTAATTCACTTGGAGCTTTTAATAAAACCTTATTAAATTATTTTTATTATTTTGTCATGTTTAAGAGTTTTTAATTAAGGGTTTGTTCAAATTACTTTTGGGGCACTGTTAACACAGCTCCTGTTCTGTGAATAGTAAGATAGAGGTAAGGAAATATAGTATTATTATATTGATTGCTTACATTTTGTTGCAAGTGCTTTGTATCTTTTATTTCAAAACTTAGTGCTTAGCAAGAGCTTCTAGTTAAGTCTGATACACATACGCATTGAATTGGTTTTTTAAGTGTCCACAGTATTACAATGCAGCATGTGGCCTTTGAATCCTTTTGGAAATGAGAATGTAATACTTTTTTAGGCATTTTGACTAAGATTGTAGGATTTGATATTTGTTTGTAGCCATTGCATATCTTATAATAGTATCTTTCACTTGGGAATTCAGAAATGCTTCATGAATTCTTTGGTTTTTTGGCACCATTTGGTGGTAGTTATTATTATCTCTGCTTTAAGGACTGCAAGTGGCAGAAAAAAACAACGCAATAGGAGATGCTGCTTCCACATTCTTTTTTTCTCAGGTGCTGTCACCTCTAAATATTCATGCTTCTCCAATCAGTTTCTGAACCAAATAGTATTCAGTTCAGAAAATTAAAGTGTTTTGCACACAGATGTCAATGATTAAAACCATGCCCACTTTTGAGGCAGCAGGAAACCACTTCAGTGGCTGGCTTTGTTGCAGTAAAATTTAGGTGCTGAGGGGCTGGAGCCCACCCAGCCTCTGCGCCCAAGCTGTTGGTGTCTGAGTGCATTCAAGAGCTTGCTGGGCTCAGCCTCTAAATTGCAGGCAACTCTTTCTGCAGTTTGCTTCCCATCTCAGTTTCATGGGTTGAATGGAGATCAGGTGTTCTTAAACTGCTAAAGGTGCTCTTGAGAAAGAAATTACTTGACCATCTGTATGATGAATGGCTGAAGAGAAATCAAGAAAAGCCGAGCTCCAGCTTGGCATCGAGTGAAAACGCAAATGTATGTTTTGTGCCAGACATCTGTGTTTGTTCTAAGGAAAGCCCTAGGAAAGAGGGTCTGGCCTTTCTCCACCTGGAAGCTACGACAAAGACATGAGAGCTCTGTTTGCTTTTTACTTAGTGTGTGCTGTGTTGTGTCCCAGGATACTGGAAGCTCTTAAAAGTGGAGCCATGTATTTTCATTCAGACGTTGAGCTTTACTGATCATCATGTGCACCATGTAGTTTCCAAAGCACTATCCTAAACTGGGCCCTGGTCAGCATTTGTTTTAGCATTTCTTGCCTTCTTGATGAAAATAAAGATGGTATGCCTTTATGGCATTGCACTTTAGAACATTTGCATATACATTCAATCATAGTGTTCACAAGAAATGTGTAGCATTCTCAGTATATTCAATTAAAGGCTCGCAGTGAATTTTGCAATTCCTTTAATCATAGAATCATCTAGGTTGGAAAAGACCCTTGGGATCATTGTGTCCAACCTTTCACCCTACTCTACAAAAAAAAACTATACCCTATCCATGTGATACATCTCATGTTCTATGTTCACTGGAATATATGTAAATATTGCCTTCCAATCCCTTTGTGCTTTGTTATTCTCTGAAAGATGAACATCACCTTCATCTTCTTGTATAAAGAAAACCTTGTATAAAGAAAACCTCATATAAAGAAAACCTCTTGCTTTGTTTATTTGTTTACTTGTTTTATGGTTTAAAAAATCCAGGTCTTGCCTATTCTGAAAGACTTCTCAATTGAGTGAGAACACAGTAAAATGCGCATCACAGATCATAGTGTGTTCACTTTGAAGTATACTTTAGTATGGTTTTGCCAGCCTCTTACAAAGAAGAAGAGGAAAAATTGTCTTTGATAAAGCATTCCTTTCTTCAATTATCTCTTGTAGGAATTCCCAGTTCACATCTCTTTATCATCCAAATGATTCTTCTACTGGAAATGTTTTGAGCTCCTTTTTTTTTTTTGTCTTTATTAAATCACATTTTATTTCCAATTGATAAGAATGGAACCTTGAGACCTGTCTCATGTTCTGGCAGCCTGAGATGTTACAATGCCTCTAGACAAATCAGGAAAATACTGTGATGATTTATTTAGTCATTTTGGGGGGCATCCGTAACAGTTTGCTTAATCTTGAACATATAGAACCTAAAGTAAAGATGTGCTTATATTAATCAAGTTGCTTAGAAGAGGAGCAAGATTATAATCAAATGATAACTGCCCTCAAGAGAAAAAAGGATCAGTATGAAATATGAAATAAATGGTGGAGCAGAGGCAAGAGGAAACAAAACAGATGATATTCCTAGTATTTTTTTTTTTTGCAAATGGCACTTCAGCAGATTATGTTTAGCTCTACAGAAAGTGATACGTTTGAAAAGTGAGGATGTTTGCCAGTTTCCAGCTGGGCTCTTGCAGCCCTGCAAAGCCATTCCAAATCAGGTTCTGATTGAAAAGAAGGTTTAGCAATAGAAACAGAGCTGTAGCTGAGTGGACCTTATTTTCCAGTTTTAATGTATCCTGTGTAAAACTACCAAGCTACTTCCCAAGCATCCTTAATAAAGTGAAAAGTGAAATTTTTTAGAAATTATTACATCAGCCCGGATTCAGCTGAGTGTGTGTGTAGGGGTTGTCACATAAGAAATCAATAGCTATGCTGCAGTGGTGGGACTGCTCAATGTATAAACACATGCATTTGTTTTCTGAAATTCAGGACTAAAGTAGGAGATGGAAAGTGAGATGAAAAGTTCCTGTAAGTAGTAGGACCACACTAAAGTTTTTCTAAAATTATAACATGTTGTGATGGACATTTCAAGTGCTCGTTTGGGAGGAAGTTAGATGTCCAAGTCCAAATCAGCTCATAATAGCGAAGAAAACTCACACTCTGTACACAGCGTGGAATGACCCATTAGCCACTGAGTAGCTGCTGCAGTGCAAGTCTTTCGTACGAAAGCTTTAAGTTCAATGGAGACAGCTGAAGGCCAGCTTGAGTCCAGGTTGGCCATAACTTTGTTCCTTGGTGTTTGTTGACTTCTGTCAGCTATCTTTGTGGCACTGACATAAACATGGCTATGTCAGTGTAGCTCAATACCAATAGAGTTTAGTTCACTTATTTTAGCTCTGAGTATGGATGGGCACTGAGAGCTGTAACAGACTAGTTCCTGGCATAGACTTTTAAACACATTTTAGAGTAATTTGAATATCTTTTTCTATTTAAAGTATTTTTTGTCTTGATACAATTTTAATTCTGCTTAGAAACTACTAGTTAGCTAATTTAAAGAAGAAAAAACTATTTAAAAAAACAAGCCACCTCCTAAATTCCAGGTGTGGATAGCACATTTCCAGGATATCTAGGTAAAAGTCTTCAAATCTTGTGAACCTGTAGATTAGATATATACATGGGCATCCAGTCAGCATGCACAAGACATTGCATGCCTAGCTACAGCTCTGGTGCAGGTGCAATGGGTGTGTATGCCCCCATGTAAAACAGTGGCCAAGATTTCTACTCACTTGCCTCAGTGTAAACATAGAGTAGCTCTCTACCATCTTCAGTACAAAAGCGACAGCAGTGCAAAACAGATAGACACAGTTACAGAGCTGCTTTTGAATCAGAATGCTACCACTGTGAGTGTAAAAGTGTTTCATTTAAATGAAAGATGATATTTCTTAGAAAAAAATAAGGTTTTATTTTAAAGAGAGTTATTATTAGAAATAATTGTCAGAAATATTACCTTTGCCTTTGTAGAGGCAAGTATATATATTTTAGTCATATGTTCAAATTATGTCAGAAAACATTTTTGTAATGATTATTCGGGGTTACATGACAGTAGTTATTTCATTATTCATATTCAATATTAACAATTTATTAAACTGTAATAAAAGTACTTAGCCTCATCCATTGCAGGCTGAAAGTTAGGACTGTGAAATGTTATCCTTGAAAGCTATTAGAGGTGCAGGGTTAGGAGAATGTAAAAAAGAGGAGAAAGTTAGGATGGTATTTCTGGGGATCTAATGATAAGACTGTTCATTAGACAGTATTTTATCTTCCAATACATGGAAGGTGCCTAGCAGGTCTTTATATTATGCCTGAATTTGTGCTAAAATGTGATGTGAAAGGCAAGAAGATTTATCCAGATGTGCTGTTGAGTGAGACTTGTGTCTACCTTTTGTCTTAACCTTGCCAGTTGCTGGTTTGATGATGCATCACAACCTGGACTGAGCTCAGGCTTTGGCTGGTTTGTCTATTTTGACTGTAAGTTCTTCAGAGCAGGATCTTCTGCTGTCTCACAATATGAACAGCTGGGTTATGTGTTTGGTAACTGCAGCTCTTGTTTCTTGAATACTCCTACAATGCAAATAAAGACAGTCATGTTAGTAAGTATAAAAATTGCATATTCTGAAAAACCCAAATGCCAGCAACACCACCTCATCTCCAGCTGCTGTTTTCCTTTTCCTCTCTCTAGTACAGTCTGTAAGAGCCATTCCAACTCACTATCTGCAGTGAGATCTGCAGGCCTGTTTTTTTTCAGGTTACTGCTTCCCACCTAAAGCTGGATTTTCTTGGGCTCTGAGCATGTGGAGCAGATGAAGAGGAGGGCGAGCTGAACTCTGGAAATTGAGTCCTGTATTCTGCACTGTGTCTTACAGAACTGGTAAAAGCAAGGTTTGTTGGACTAAGCAAAGACAGAAATCTGCCTGTCGTTGGGAGTGTGAGCTTAGCTCCCTCACTACTCATTTAAAATGAGGGAGCTAAGCTGACAGTCCCAACGACAGGCAGATTTCTGTCTTTGCTTAGTCCAACAAATACTCATTTAAAATTAAAAGATGATCAGAAGAGATGTGGTACTCTCTGCAGTGGCCAGATTAAATATGAGTGTATCTGTATGAGCTGGAGAGCAATTGGTCTTTCCACAATATTGTTAGGACAAAAATGCTGACTTTATTTTTTTTTTTCATGAATAATAATGCCTAACTTTTCCTTAGTAATTCAGAGGGGGCAGACAGGTGTGAACTCAGTCCTTCACAAAGGAATTTGTTAGCTTTACCTTAATTTTGCAGCTGGTGACCACAGCATGCAGAAGGGAAGTGATACACCTGAAGGATTACATTAGAATAGGGAAAATAGAGCATAAATCACAACCTGTTGTGGTGTCCTTTAGATCAGAAAGGAGACATGACTTGAGGGTCAGTCTTATTTCTAAAATACAGTGCATTGCTTTGAAGAAATGGAGTTATTTGCCACACTGAAAATTTCCAAAGATGGCACTTTAGAACAAAGGTTAAAATCTGCCATACTATAAATTCACATTTATGGCAAGTAGATTCCAAAATCTAGGAATTACTTTTGCTTGTTTTTATTTTATGAGTAACAATGTAACAATGAGGAACTCGCAAACTGAAATTAATTTATATTTATTCCTGGTAGTGGTATTAAAATCAACTTGTGAGGGCACAGACCCAGGCAGGGAGAAGCCAGGAAAGCTAAAGGTGCTCAGGATCAAAACCTAGTTGTGTTTGTGCACAGGATCTTGCCATGACCTATGGTACATCTGCTTCTGAGAAGGAGAAGGGAAGATAAACACCATTTCCGCCATTCCTGAAAGTACTGTGGATAGGAAAATGAGATACATTTCATTTCCATCTCTATTAAGCTATGTTGACAAACCAGACTATTGGCCATTTTTGTAGAGGATTAGTAATTAGCTGGGTAGCCTAATTATCAGAACTACTTTGGCCTCTGAGGATAAAACGATTAGAAATCCATTTCCACATATTATTTAAAGTAAAAATACTGCACAAAGACAAATTTTATTGGCTTGGCCAGTGGTTTGAAAATGAATAGTAGGATACAGTGCATTGCTGTTTGAATTTGGTGATTTTTAATATGATTCCACTGTTTATGGATCAGATGAAGCATAATCTGTTTATTTACTTTTTCCTATGCAAAGCATCACTTTAATGCCAGTCTGCTGAGACTGGCAGAGACTAGCAGAGGCACAGTTGCATCATTAGAGCAAAGGTGCCAAAAGGGATGTTTGGCTCTTCAGATCTCCAGCTCTTCAATCCCATTTGTGCCAGTAGGCAATATTTATCAAATACTATGAAAACCAATTCAGCCAATTTAAATTACACTGGCAGCATAAAACTGTGTGTGATTAGCAGAAGGCTGCTGGTCTGAGCATGGGACAGGTTACAGAAATTCTTAACCTGATTGCCATGCTAACTGTATGTCTCAGCACCTCTCTTTAGACATGCCTACATGAATGGGCACAGGTAGGTCAGAGCTCGTGGTCATCTGCACTGTCTGGATGAAAACCAGCTCTAGTTCAGACCTTGCGGAGATGTCCTGCCTGTGTGTAGTAGTCTGAAGGGCAATGGGCTGCACCTCTGCTGGTGCAGCCCACTTTAGTGCAGGGGAGCTAGAGGATTGGTGTTGGGTGGTGTGCGGTGTGGGGTTCTGCTCTAAGTGTCTGTTCAGGTACTGGATAGGACCTTTGCTAATGTGGAGTAGCAAATGTTCCTCTCCCTTCTGTGGTGGAGTACCTGATGGGACTTTCTACTTCCCGGAGTTCTAGCTGCCATTCAGTGCTCTTGTAAAGATAGGCAGAATCATGCTGGAAAATCTTCTCAAGGGCTTGGAAGAGAAATGGCTCTGTGTTGCTTCATGTCTTTTAAAACTGTTGCTTTTCACTTGTAAGGATAAAAATGCAACTTGATGCTGCTCTTCAGGGCATCATTAATCAGGTCTGACCGAATGCTTATCAGTTTAGTAGATTTATGTGTATTTATTGTCATTGTAACATTACATGTGCAGTAGCATCTACTACTTGGAGTCAATGCAAACCTAGGCAGATGCAGATTCAAGGCTTGTCAGGTGGATTTTTTATTTGCTGACTCAGGGGCAGATTTTACTCAGCCAGTCTGGGCTGGTTTTATAAATTAAGATAAAATTAATATTGATAGTGTTTGAAATAGTAGGTGAGGGCACAAACTCAAATAAGAATCTGGTTCTGCTCATACTCTGTATGAGTACATAGTAAAAAAAGTTTTACAGTGTAAGCAGGTATCTAGAGGGGAGTCTTTGGGAAAATTCACAGAATAAGAGTGATTTGTGCAAGATCTCACAGCAGATTGGTTGCACATCTTGGTGTGACCCAGTAACTCCTGCTTTCTGGGGCTGTTGCTTTCTTTCTCTCCAGATCTTACTGACAATAAGGAGTTATCATCCATATATGGGTACACAGATGCCGCAGTGGACCACAAAGCACATCTTCAGCTCATTAAAAATCAGTTCTTTTTCATTATGCCAGTAGGGCTATGAGGATTTACCATATATGAAGACTTGTCACTCTGTTTATGTTCAAATTTTCTAGTATTTTTAAGATACAGAACTCTAAAGTCAGGACCTCCACAATTTCATGCCTAGTTTAGGCATTAAATCTTTACATAGGCTGAGAAGTTTACGGCCTGATTTTTGATGACAGAATTCAGTGGTTGCCTGAATCCTTTGTAGCTCAAATCACTCATTTCATTGCCTACACACAAATGGGGGTATTTAAGTTTAAACTACCTAGTTTGAAAAATTTGTCTCTAGTATTACTGTCAGCTGCTGACCATTTCTGTGTAGGCAAACATTCCTGTTACCTTTGTTCCTTTGTTCAGTTCTCCCATCCATCCTTCCGATTTTTCTTCATTATGGTAAATAGCTCTTATATTAATTTGACCTTGTGTAAACAGGTTAGCTTTACAAAATTCAGTTTAGCCTTTTCATAGTTTCAGAACAGGAATGGATCAGATTCTGTATTTATGTCTTTATCCCACTGGATTGTTGCTAATTTAAATGCTATGGGACAAATCACCTACAGAAGTAAATTGGCAAAAATGTCCTCACTGAATTAAGCATAATGGTTTGGTTCTGATTCTCATTCTGTCTTACCTCTAAAATCAGCATATTTCTGAAGATGGTTACTTTCATTTCTGTTGCAAACATCCTTTAATTTTCAACAGTGCTTTGAAATGACCTTACAAGGTGATGTAATAACTTTTTACAAGGAGATCCGGAGACTGTAGGAACATGTCGGGCTGGTATTTCACTTACATCTGGATGTACTGTGTGACATATTAACACTGCAGACACATCTGCCATTCCTAAGGGGCTGAGGAAACTTCAGTCTTGGGCAGATGCAATGCTCAGGGTTGACAGGGTAGACAAAGAATCACAGCAAGTTGCTATAGCAGGTGAGAGATGGATGCAGGGGAATTGAGCAGGGTTTATCGTGGTGCTGCGTGATGTGCAAAGTAACATAAAGCATGTGGCTGTGTTTAATGACTTAGAAATAAGGCATAGAAAATGATGTACTAAATACATATCCTGAATATAAAGGAGTGAGTGGCTTAACTTCTGCATTCACTCTCCCAGTAACTTGATATCTGGTTCATGGTGACTGTACCTCTATAAACACCTTTATAATTCCACTGAGCTTGATCTCATCTAGGTCATTAAAAACACAAGCAGATGCTAGCCAAATCAGTATTACCTAGAAGTTCTGAAACACCAAGTCCACAGAATCAGGAATATTCTGTGGGGTTTTGCTTTTTATTTTTGTTTTCTAAACTCCTAAACAGTTGTTACATGCAGCAAACAGATCTGGAAAGGTTTCTAATTCTGGAAACAGCTTTTGATAACCATTTTTATAGTGATGTAACTAATCAGCATCACTTGCATTATTATTTCAATAAACAATTTGTTCCTCTTTGAAAACTCCTTTAGAGTTTTATTTTCAATTTGAAATGTAAATTACCTGAGCTAGAGACTAATCTTTCTGCTCTCTGCCTGTGTCATGGTTTCTAGTATTTTTAATAACCAATAAAATAAGAATCTTTCTCCCTTGCTCTCCTCTTTCTTGGTCTCATGTAAAATTCTTATTTTGTATCATATAATTGCAATTTGATTTGACCGTTTGCTTACTTTTATCATTGCCTTCCTACCATGTTCTGTCTTCATTTTTCTTTTGCTTCAAAACATTGACTGAGAAGAATAAGAGCAATTAACAATGGCAAGGTAGTGCATTATCACTTACAACAAGTTGAATAGTTCATTCCAGTGGTTTTGGTGGCTGCCCCTCCAGCACCTCTGTACGTGCAAGCTATTTCTCATTAACACCTGAATGCCAAACTGTCTGCAGATATAGGGGAACACAGATGTTGCCTGAGGTAGCAGATTGCTCTGGAGCAGTTGCGTGGTCATGACCTTCTAATAGCTCTATCTGTGCCAGAGCACTGCAAAATCAGGCTGGCTGCAGCTTTTAATGAGCTGAAGATAGGATGGAGGGCAGCGCCTCTTGTTGGAGGTGGAGACCAGGCTTCTTCCCTTCCCCAGACAGCCAAAAGAGCACCAAAAGCAAACAAGCAGAGCTCTTAACACTGGGTCTCTCACCCAGTTCTGTCTGCATCTCTTTTCTTTGCAATAGCATGGGAATTATGGCTTTGTCTTGATCCAGAGCTCGCTTATTTGATTCAACTTTGCTTATACTGCACAGAAGCCTTAAATTTGAGAAGAAAACTTTCCAAAGCTCCTCAGAAACTCAAGAACTTAAAAATTGTGGCTATTTTCAGTGTCATGAGGCCATAAATCTTGCTATCTTTTGAAATCTCCTCCCTACAACAGAAGTTCAGACCACAGTAATACAGCCTTGTAGTTTTGTCAGTTTGCTTTTAAAGTTCACCCACCACTGAAAATTTTCTTGCAGGAACAGTGCGTGACATGACCACAGGTTGGACCATGGGAATGAAACTAAGAGTGCTGTGAGCTAACTCTGTTCCCCTTGAAGGCAGTAATGCAAACAACCAAATGTAGCACCTTTGTGCTTACTCAGGCCTGAGTAATTTTGACATATATAATGCAAAGCAATAGTTTGCATTAAAGCAAAACCTTTCCTCTGATGGCTGACCTCAGCAGTGAGGAAATGATCTTCTCAAGTCCCATATAGGGAGAGCTGAAGTATGATATCATTTGGCAACCAGTAGTTGCAGTATCAAGGGAGGGGACTGACAGGTTGTGCCAGGAGGCTGGGTTCAGCTCCACAGGCTGTGCCAGCAGAGCATTGTGAGTGGAAGCATTTTCTTTGGATGCCATCACATCTATTCTGACTTCTTTTACCAGAAATCCCTTCTCATGCTGCTGTTAGCAGGATATTCCTTTGCTCATAGATGGCTTTTCCTCAAAGGCTGCATTCCTAAAAATGTTCCAGGGCAACTTTTCTGTCTCCTAGACCAAATTACACGCTCCATGACAAAATTTTCTCTCACTGGACTCATATTAGGCAATACTGTCAGGACTGCAGCCATGCTGCTGCTTCTTGTGCTGTATCTGCAGTTAATTATAGATTGTTTTATTTCTGATGGTTGCCAATCTTTATAAAAAAGCTATATTTAAAGAAAAAGATGAAGAAATAAACTCTGGGAACTTGCCAGTAAAGAGATGCTGATCTGCATTTGCTGCTTTAGTGGGGATATGTCCAGGTATGTGTAATGGCATATTAGCTGTCATGCACTAGCAAAATATGAGTAGCCTCTCAGCTATGCAAACTATAACAATTTTAGTAGAAAAGGAGAGAAAGCAAGGGATTGAAGTTAGTTTTAGGATCGTCTGGCTAGAGGCAACAGGGTAACATTTAATTTCCTAAACTACATTGATCCAGCTTCCTGAGAATAAGTCAAAGAAGGGATAATTTTCACATCTGTTTAAATTAGAAGAAGACCTTGTAAATTAATTTATTGGTAGTCAGGTAAAGTTTAATTACACTGTGGAAAAAGAAGGTGGCATCTTTCTCAGTAGTGCTCCCCTGTGGGTAACATTCAGAAACAGATTCAGATCATCGTTAAATCATAGGCTCTTGAGATTTAATTGTCTCTGTGACCATTTATAATCCAATTAATAAAAAATAAATAAACAGAAAACAAATCCCAAGCCCCATCCAAATTTTAAACACAGACCAAAAAATGCATTAAAGTTTAACTACCATAGAGTTTTCTTTAATCAAGAGGATGCACTGAAGTAAATGCCACAGAATTGCTTCTTCTGGTAAACTGGAGGTATTAGCATATTTAGGATTTGAGACTTTTTTCCTGAAGTACCCTAATATCTTTCCAATCAACTCCCTGTTATTGTTCTTCTGGGGTTTTTTTTGCAAAACACAAACAAGAAAATGAAAAGCATTACGACATTTCATCATATGCAGCAGGATTTAAAGCTGCTTTGAAGAAATTGCACCTCATTATCTGGAAATACAGCTATCCAGTCTGAAAACAGACCCAGATGATAGAATGCAACAACTTGTCTATTTAGAAGCACAAGCAATTGTAAATTTATTTCCCTAGTGCTCTGTTCTCCATTGGTTCCCTACTGAATACAGAATGAACTTAAATATTTCTCTCCTATATTCAAAATACCTCCAGAGTATTTGATGTTTGTTTTTGTTTTGGTTTTATTTTTGTTTTTGTTTTTTCTTGGCTCTGCTAGGGACCTACTATTATATGGCATTTGCAAAGTCATATCTGGACAGTCCCTCCCCTAGCACCACCGAGGAAACAAAATAAGAGGACTAGACTATGTGATGACTTTTGGACAAGTTCACAAAACAAGCTGGGAATGGAGCCAAATCCCATGACAGTCATACTAGTTTCATAACAGCCAAATCACACTGACTGCCAAAGCTACTCAAGATGTGCTCATCTTTCTTTACAAGCATCATCTTTTATAAGAACTTCTACCATAATAGTGAAATTTCTAATCTCGGGATTCAAAGGAGGATAATCTTCTATGTTGCTTGCAAAATTTATACTAGCAAGCATTTAGAATATCAATCCAGGAAGGTCTGTCAGACATTGCCATTCCTTTGATTTAGCTTTCCAACAATCAACACCTTTTTCCAAATCTCAGGAATAAGAAGGGGATGGTAGAAGAAGAAAAGCTGTGGGAGAAAAATCATTATTTCCTTAAAAATCATCTGGCATCTCAAGAGCAAAGAACTGAAGGTAAGCATAGAATCATTAGGGTTGGAAGGGACCTCTAGGATCAACAAGTCCAACCTTCATCCTAACATCTCTCTGTCCATTAGACCAGAGCCTCAAATGCTACATCTACTCATTTTTTAAACTCCGGGGATGATGACCCCACCACCTCCCTGGGCAGCCTGTTCCAGTGCCCAACCACTCTCTCAGTGAAGAATTTCTTCCTAATATGACAACCTAAACCTCCCCTCATGCAGCTTGAGGCCATTTCCTCTCATTTTATCATTAGTAATTGGGGAGAAGAGACCGACACCAGCTTTGCTACAACTGCCTTTTAGTTAGTTTCAGAGAGCAATAAGGTCTCCTCTCAGTCTCCTCTTCTCCAGACAAAACAACCCCAGTTCCCTCAGCCTCTCCTCATGAGGCAATATGCACAGATAGATTAATACAAAGGAAGATGTGATAGAAAATTTTGTTAAATATTACTTATTGTTCCTAGAATGCATCATTTGGTTCATCATTTTTGAAACTCTTTTACATCCGATCTGCTTGTCCTGGCTTCAGCTTAGATAGGTGTAACCTGGGAAGAGCCACAGCCTGCAAAACGGAACCAGCCAACAGGATATTCAATACCATACAGACATCAGGCCAAGTATAGGAGGGGAGGGGAGGAGCTTGTTGGGGAGGAGGACAGCACGTATAGTTTGAGAGGGTGGAGTGGTGTGACAGTGTTAGGTCCGGGGTGGTGAGAAGTTGGTTGTATATCACTTGTTTTATGTACTATTTCATTAGTACTATTGCTATTACTGTTGTTTCTTATCTTTTTGTGTTGTTGTAGTAACTCTCCTTACCTCAGCCCATGGGGTTTTACCTTCTCCCAGTTCTCCTTCCCATCTCACCAGGGAGGGGAGGAGTGAGCAAGCAGCCACGTGGTGCTTAGTTTCTGGCTGGACCTAAACTATGACACTTCTCCAGTTTGAAACTTGAACCTGGACAGCTTCCTGTCTGCCTCTTGGGTTTGTGTTTATATTTGATGTGTGCATCCACATCTGCATCTGCATGCTCATGTAGGCTGATGGCCACTTGGGAGGCCTGCTTTTTCAAATAGGTTCCCAGCTAAATGGATACATACACAAACTTCTTTTGCAGCTGTATTTCTACAAGACCTAGGACATCAGCTTCTTAGCTGCTATAAATTTCATCAGCAAAGGTTTACTAAACAGGTGCCCTGGACAGTACACAGAACCCAAATTGCGTGATGCACAAGCCTTCACCATTGACACAGGGGATGCATCTATCTCAGTGATTGTAGAAAAGTATAAATATTTGTCTTCCATAAACTATATTAAGCAGGTAAATGCTTATCTTAATTATGAATGAAGTGCAGCAGATGCTTGTCTGAGCAGAGGTACTTCAAAGGAATGTACATTTGAATGTGTCTTTGCCTAGAGCTTCAACCTAACTGTTATCTTTTATTTTTCTTTGTTTTATTAACCAGCTACCTATGTTGCCTATGTGTGTTGATGAGCTAAAACTTCAAAAATAAAAGAACGATGATTATAATCCATATTGTTATTAACAAAAAACACATTTGATGGAGACAAAGCTTGGATCAGCTGAATATGTAACTATTATAAGAGATCTGCCAAGAGGTTTGAAAGATTTCAGACAGAAAATGAAGTAATTAATTAAGGAATTACATCCACAAGGTGAAAAGTCCCTAAAGATAAGTATGTCGAGAGCTATTTTGGGAAAAAGTTCTAGGGTTGCTGCATCTGAATAACTTTATGCAAATCTTCAACGGCAATACTTGTGTGTGTGTGAATATATTTTCCCTCTTGCATACGTGCTTTCAGTTCTGGGGTGTTAGAATTATTGTGACAGACCCCGAAAAACTTAGAGGCTGCTCCTACATGATGCTCTTCATCAAAGTAGCCTAATACACATCAAAGATGACCAACAGTCGATGTGCCTAAAAGTTACAGGACTTTTCAGGTGGTGAAGATCAAGGTGAATGTTTGCTTGGAAAGACTGGATATAGCATAACAGAGGGTAGACCTTAGAGCCCTTGGCTAATGCTGAGAAAGGTCATCTCTTTCCCAAGCTGTGCTTAAAGACCCCTCTAAATCACTAGTGTAGTTTACATAAAAAAACCTAACCCAAACTCACAGAGTAAGTTCTACCAGACTGGCTTTCTGGATTTGTGGAATAACCAGATACTTTGTTTTGATGTCAATTTGACACAAGCTGTTCCGATTCTATGTGATGCTTCTCATTTTTCAGTTGTGCCAGTGTGAGAAGAAGAGATTTAGAATAATTTCTTTAGTACAAAGATATCATCTCTTCCTATAACTTATTTTGAAACCTGCTATTTGTACTTTTCATATGGAAAAATGCTTAAGACACCTGATATATCCTGTAGTCCACACACTGTAATCTCATATAACACATTTACAAAGGTGCTCATTATTGCTTATATCTACTTTTAATAGCTTCCATTGTGTTACTAGGAAAAATCTGTATGCACACTAGCAATTGTGTGCTTAGTGTACTTATTTTGTAAATGCTTTTCTTTTATTTATTTCTACTTTTAGAAGAAAAATAGATTTCTTTGTATAGGAAGACCTCTCTATTATATTCAGTATGCATCTTTCCACTCCTTTTTCATAGTAGATAATACCTTCTAGCCAGAAAATTAGAATAATTCCACATTTTAGTCTATTTTAAGTGACATTAATAATGATATATGGTTTATTTCAGATAATGAGCAGGTCAAGAGGAACATTTTAAGGGGATTTTATAAAATTTGTAAAGCAAGCTAAGAAAGAAACAAACAAAATAAACAACAGCAGATAAACAGGAACAATTTCCTGGTTTCCTTTCACTAATTTCTGTCAAGCTGAAATATTTTATGCTTCTGTGTGTATTTCAGTGAAAGCTCCTGCTTGTTTAGGAAATAACTTTCTTCTGATCATGAGATGGTAGACAGAAGAAAACTGGGACAGTGTATGCTGCTTAAACATAATAGATGAAAGAACAAGTAGTAGTGACCAAGCACTGAAATGCTAGAAAGCATTAAAAATTAATAATTGCAATTCTTACATGTAGCTCTTTTGAAGCTCAAGGATATTAACACATTTAAGTATCTTAACTATTTTTTGTATGTTTTTGGAGTACTGATGCTGTTGAAAGTTGTTTCAGACCTTTGCTCCAAGTGTATCTAATTCCTTCAGTAAATTCTGGCATTTTTTTTCCATTTCTGATGGTGAGACAATGAACTCTTACATCTCAGCTATTCAGCTCAGATAGTAATAGGTGAATATTAAAATCCAAGTCAACAGCTACAGTCAGAAAGTTTAAGAGGCATTGCACAGACAAAATATATAGGTACAAAAATGCCTAGGCAGGTCTTTTTCAACATTGCAAGTAGCCAGCACTGTAAAATGAATTTCTGCAGACAGCTACCCGGGCACGTTTTGTTCACCAGACTGTCATATCTAAATCTGTATCATCTCTCTACACAGAAGTGAGTTGTACTGCCTCCTAACACTAATTGTAAATGGAGCTATTACGGACCCAGAGAAGTCATTATGATGGCTCTTTGTCTAAGTCATCAGGCAGCCTGTAAAACGTTCTGTGTTTATGACAGTAAGTGTTGTATGGCTGCAAGAGCTGTATATCATGCCTGTCACTCTGGAGAAGCACCTGCTAACTGTTCATATGCCAGCTTGTAAAAAGATATGCAAACAGCTTAGCTACAAAATCTTCCTTTTATGTTTAATGAAACCAATTTCAACTTTGTCTGTAACCCTAGAAGTAGTAGTAAAAGAGGATGTCCTTTTAAGAACATATACAAGAAAAAGAAGTCCTTTGACCAATGCATAATTATTTCAAGAACAGAAAATTGTAGACCCGTGCCAGTCTTAAAAAAGTTGTGCTGTGTTTAGATCTAAACCAGCTTTTGGTGCTTTGAGTTTCAGACCAAACCCTCCAGAAGAGAAATACTCCTCCATGTGTTCGTGTAAGGAGAAGAGGCAGTGCAGAAAGCTGAAGGTATGTATCCCCTGGCATATCATCTTCATCAGTGGCTCTCAGCCTCCTGTGCTTGCCTTTTGGCCCTGTGGTAAAAGAGTGGATGGATGGCAGTCTGGATGCTCTGTACTTCACATCCTGTGCCTTTTATTTTGTGGCACAAAAGGTTGCTTTACCTTGAATCTCTGCTCTGCAAGTATGCTTCTGCTGTCTCCCCTGCTCTTGCCCATGTCTTCTTCTGGGTTCATGTCAGGATTCAGAACTAAGAGAGACAACATTTTTGCACAGCAAATGTCTTTGAGGAAAAGCAGTAAGTGTCCTTGGTTCTTGTATTTCATGCAGAGGTGCTTGAGGACACATAAATATCTGCAAGGAGTGTTTATGGGATACATAAAGCTCTGTCCCTGGCTTTCATGCTCACTCATCCTTAACCCCTCTAGAATTAAGAGATATACATAATAAATGATTCATTATGAGCAATTATCTCTGGAGATTTTTTTAATCTTATCAAAGCATAGACTATGTCAATCATATGCAAAGTCTCAGATGGAATTACTTCTCATAATCATCCACTCTTAAGTTTCTATCTCATTTTTACTGTGTCATTTGAAAAGAAGACCTGGTTCTCAGTGCCTCTTTTGCAAATTGAAAGAAAGAATGAATATATTTTAAAATCCATCTTCAGGATTCAGAGCCATCAGCTGAACAGCCTCTGGAGTCTTAGGATTTCTGATAAACTTTCATCAACAGAAAGTCAATCACTTCAGGGAAAGATATGTGTATCCCAGTGGTTGCGTACAAACAGGAGAGAGGTAGCACATATTAAATTAGATACCTTATCATGTAACACAGTAAGAATGCTGCTAATCTACATAATCCATTGCAACAATAGCCTGTGACACAGTGAAGTGCACAGATAACTTTAATAAATAAAAACATTTCTGCAAGCAGAACAGATTACTGGATAGCCTTTGTGAAAAAGTAAAAACCCCAAAGTTTGGAGGCTAAAAATAGAAAAGACATCCAATAATTATCAAGGTTCCTGGAAACTCACTTGAAAGTTTCCATTTCTAATATGAATGTCTAATATGCACATAAGGACCCTACTATTGAAAACCTGATGAAAGGCAGACAAAAAAAAATCTAAAACAACATTAGGAAGTAAGTATGCAGCCTGAATTGCTCGGCTTCCATTAAAGGTAATAGGTGTTTCAATGTGTATTTCTTGCATTGAAAAATTTGCCCTTGATATTCCCATTTAATCTCACTGAAAGAAATTTCAAACTTCAGACAGCAATCTGCTAAATATTACACAATGCAAGAACAGCTAGGCACAGCCTTAGTTTTGTTCAGCTGCTCAGTATTTAAGATTAATACAGAGAGCAACCTTCCAGATGTTACTGTCCAGGCTGGGAGCTACCTCCTTGCTGAGCTACATGCCCGTGATTTCTTGCCCTGCCATTGAACAGTAACACCACACCTCAGCTCAGGAAATACTCATGGAACTTTAGCTAGAGGCAAAGACAGGAGCAGTTGTACTTGACCTGAATGGCTGGTGATGGGTATTGTGCTTAGCCACTTGCTATGCTAGGTCAGTTCCACTGTAGTCAGTATGTTGGCTGGTGACTCTGAAAGAAGGAGGGAAAATCTCTGGTGAGAATATGTAAAAATGAGGAACCTCATAAGGTGTAAAAGCACCCTGGTCTTTGTAAAATGCTGCAGAGGTTTGGGAGACAATGCAGACTGCTGAGTCACTAGCTGGAGACATCCTTCCATTCAAGCCAGCAATTTCTAAATCTTATTTTTCTTTAAACAAGAGGTGTAGCAGGCAGATATATTAGAAGCTAAAGCAAAGATTTCCAGTGTCTTCTGATGATCCAGCTGTAGGGTTTTTTTCACTGTTCAGGCATGGTTAACGGTAGCACAAGAGACATTCAAGGCTCGTACTGCATTCTCACAGACATGGAGCAGAGATAGGGTCTTTCTGAAGGGCAAATTGTATGGAGGGACAAATACCTTGAGTCCCTGAAGAACAGAAACAATATTCTCCTGAAAAATTCAAATATCATTATAGCTTAATATAAATTTCTGCTGAATCTATGGCTTATTATCATGAATGAAAAGGCTTCTACTGATTTGGTAGGACTTTGAACCAAATGGGTTTAATACCTTATTCCTATGTAAAACTATATGTATTCTACATAGATTCACAGAACAATCTTAACAGCCAGGCCCTACTGACGTCAAGGTCCTCGTTCACAAGAACATGCAAAGAAAACATTTGTAGTTTTTCTAGCTTTATGGCCGCCTGGTGCCAGAATTCATAAAAATTGTACAAATCTTTTTTGTTCATTTTTTTTTAATAAGCAAGAAGAGTTCATATTCTTTGTGTCTACTGTGTCTACTGTCCCTGTAGTAAAGCAATGTTTGAAACCTTCCTCTTCATATTGTCAAAAAATAAAATACAAAACCAAAATGGACAGGTGAAAGGTGACTAAATCTGGAAAAATTTAGTTCAAAATGTGTTTCCTTGGAAATTCATAAATGATATGTCAGAATGACAATACATGTGGACCATTAACTTTCAGCATAGTAATGGACTTCTGGCTAGAATTGTATCTAATCATTCAGTAGTTCATTTAAACCTTAGCACTTTCAATAATGAAATCACAAAATGAAGAAACTAAGGTGGATGTGATATTGACCTATATTAGTAAAAAATTAGTTCTTTTGTACTGCATGTGTATTTCAGTGAGCAATTAGGTAAGCACAGCTCAGTCTGTTCTCAGTCCACATGATGTGTTCATACACGTAGTGAGAACAACATCAAACTCCCTTTTTTTTAACAGGTGTAATCTGAAGCCAAGATCCCAATTAATGCAGGTGCAACTGGCGTATCCAGTGATGATTTGGCCACATGTATACGGACTTCCAGAACCTAATATTGGCAAGAGAAAGGTCCCACCTGCATTCTCTATGTGACAGGTGTGACTCAGTCTGTTGACTCACAGTAGCAAATGTTGCATCATTATAAACTCTGCTATGCTCTCTGTTAAGAGTCTTCATGCTGTGCTTGCATGGGAGGGTGCAGTTCACAAGCTTTTGCCATTTTCCTTAATACTAATTACCTTAAATTCTATTCCAGCAAAGGCATAACACAAGGCGCTGGGAAGTGAAAGATCACAGCAAGGTTTTAGATCCCACAGTCATGCATGTGGATATGTGGTCTTAAGTCCTGGAATTATCAGTTTCCATTTCTGTACATGGGGGACCATTTTCAGGGATCGCAGACGGGAAATGTTATGGATCAGTGTTTCAAGTGGGCATTTTAGGAGTCCTCTGTAAGTACAGCGTATAACTGACCACACAGTTGGTGGTTAGCTGAGAGGAGCATGAAGTATTAATGAAATGGAGTGATATTAAAAAGGCACTGTCTTGATAACTGTTGTTCTTTAAAATTCAGACTGTGTGGGGAAGCTTCAAACTTACGGTCCATGTAGAAGTGGCTCTGCCTGCCATCACAAGAGTCAAGTGAGACAGGTCCTTTCAAGTCCTTCCCTAAGAGTAGTACTTTCACACCAGAGAGAGGAGGCATTCCATGGCCCTGTCACTTTTCCACCTTTTCCAGTAGCTCTGGCAGGGTATGGAGAAAGACCCATTTCAAAGAAAGTCATACACTTCTTAGAGCCTGGGTAACTCCATATGATTCTCCATAGAGACCATTGCCTCCGACATGTATGTTGACTTTCTGTGTTCCAGTTATGTTGTTGTTGTTGTTATTGTTAATCTTGAAATTCTGGTCTCATCTCTGGATCAAATAATCCTCACAAACCAAATTGGTATAAAGTCTTCTAAAGCATATTAGGACCTTTTAGCATGAAAGGCAATTATACAGTGCAGTTATCATTCAACACTCAGTTGTTATTGTAACAGAAAAAAGACTTTAAAAAGATATGGTGACTGACATGATTATGTGATGGGTTGGTCTTTGGTAACAAACACGGCTGCTTCTTTTTCATGTGTGAAATAGTGTCTGAACCAAGATTTAGCAAAATTTCACTGTCATTCTCTAGAGGTACTGGCTCGTATTTCTTATTTACATTTAACATTAATAAGGACCCAGAAGCAGACTGAGAAAGTAGTATCGCTCAAGATATTCTAGAACTCCAAAAGTGTGGTTTGTTTTCTCAATTATAGTGAAAACCTCAGTTAGACTAGCAATTCTGATCTATTTTATTCTGAAACCCTAAGCAGCCTTATTTTAATAATGCTGAAGCAGAATATTACATTAAACAAAGTCTTACGAATAACACTTAAATAATATGAAACCTTATAAATTAAAGGTAATAACAAAATGAAATTATATGCTTTCAGATTTTCAAAACACGAGGTTTCAATATGACTGAGTCAAAGCAAAAGGTGAAAAATGATTCAATTTTACACTTTTCTTTCAATTTTGAGATGAAAATTGTCCTTTATCTGTTTTAAATCAACATTTCCCAATGTGAAACAGTTGTCTGGAAAATGCTTTTGAGCATACATTATTTGTTAAGAAAACATGTACATCAGAATAAGTCTTTGCTTGTTTCCTTCACTCTAAGTAACAGTGCATGTTTGACTGCCTGGCCGTGACTGCAAGGCATTAATGTTGGCAGGTCTTCCTTACAGTACAGGAGACACCTCTCGATTCCTCTGGGATGTGAGCCAGTATAAGAAACTCTGCTTGGCCTAGATGCATGTCTAAATGAATGGAAGTATTAAAGGAATGTAGCATCCAAGCCCCTTTCTCATCCTTAGGTCTTTTCTTCATACGAAATTAGTGATTTACAAAGCTAAACTATGAAATTACAATGTGGTGGTGTACAAAACTCTATCTACACTAGGGAAAAAGAAGGAAATGGATGTGTGGTCTTGTCTGGTCACGTGTTTTGGAAATGTAAGTACCACACTGAGTGATATTAGTAGAATGAGAGTGCAGAATAACGAGTAGGAGCGCAGACGTGTTTTCTTACCAGTAAATCCAGCTTTAAGCTAGGTACTCCAAACTACCTCCTCGTGTAGACATTTTTATGAGCAGTAAGAAAGGTAGCTTACTTAGAAATGTGCTTTCTAAGCTGTTTGGCTCTAAAGAGATATTTTGAAAGCTTAATGTCTTCGAAGATGGGTTGAGGTACTTCATTCAGGTTTGTGACATTAATAAACTTCTCACAGAGAGCTACTGTGGAATAGCATGTGTTCAAATCAATACTAACTTCCTAACTTGTGCAGTCTACTCTTTAGACCCAATTCCCTCAGCTCAGGGTTGACATAGGGCCACTGGCAAAATTATCTTCCAGTTACATATACACTAATGCTTAACATGCCATACCTCTGCCAATCTCAAGAGAGACTAGCATCAAGCAGCTGCCACCAGCAGCTGTGGGCATTCAGCACCTCTGAAAATTAGCTGCAGGATATCTTAAGTCTGGTATTCCAAAAGTGGTGAATCGTAAATTGGAAACTGCAATTGAAAACGTAGCTGTAGTTCTTGAATTTTTCATAAGAATTACTACAATTAAATCCTTATAGTAGATATAAATAAGTGGGAAAAATCAAAAGACTTGCTATACGCTCTTGAAAAGAACTCATCTGAATGATACTTGCTCTAATTGTTTCAATTAACATCTTAAAAGTAATGTTGATAATTTTGAAATAATAAATAAGATTAGCAAATTACGAGTTAAGTGAAGCTACAGTGCAAGGTCAGCAGCTAGTGCGACATCACACTAAACAGCAACATGAGCAAATTTCTTGGTTAAAAGTTTGATAAACCTACTGGAGGTTAGGCAATAAAAGCTGAACATCAGTAGCAGTTAAACTTGTATGGAAATACTGGAAAAAAAAAAAAAAAGAATTGAGAAAAATAAGAACTGAAATGCCTTTTTTACCCAATTTCACCTTACAGTTTCTTACCCAACAACCCACATGCTTATCACAGATTTTACAGCCAAGATATCTGATTCTACTCAATAACTCAGTTTAAATAGATAGGGAGGCATAGCCCACTTTTCTAAATTTATATTGGTACTTAATTTGGTGTCAGATATCACAAAGATATTTCTAGAGTCATACTGCATGTCACAAACTACTCCATGCCAGTTGCAAAAGAAAAGCTCCAGGTATAGGAAATCCCCTTTCCTCCAGCCAAGCATTGTAAATGAGAATTATTTAAGCTACCAGAGTCAGCAGGACAACATCCAAATCAGTTCATGTCACTGAACTATCTTAAAGCTCCAGAACTTCTAGAAACTTTGTGGATGCATTCCACATTAGTGGTTTACTTGGACAGCTTTTGGAGTTCATATCGTCATTGTTCACGTTTAGCAAGCTTTCACATTGTGGACTAGTCTCAAAGTGTTCAAAATGGATTTCTTTTGGACAAGCTAAACCAGGACATATGGTTTCAAATGCAGTGGGCTCAGCGCATGGAGGCAAATAGAAAAGGTTTGAAGTAGAAGCTCTCTGAGACACAGCTAGTGCAGGTATCAGTTCCTAAGCACTGTTTCTGTCTACACATCTTCCCTTATTGGACTGCATTACTTGACGGTGTAGACACAGCTTGTCTGGCCATATCTCATTGTCTCCAGCTGCTGGCTGGAGATTGTGAGCCAGGCTGCCTATAATTCCTAGGTTGCCTGGCTGCATGCAACATCAAGACCATTCTAAGACTTGTTTGCTTCTGTGGGGTTTGCAGAGAATAAAATGAGGTTTGCAATAGCCTTCCTTGAGCACTTTGGAGACAAAGCAAGCTGGGCTTTGAGAGGTGGTAGATTTAAGATTAGGAGTCTTTCTTCTGTCTCCACCTGGACTTGCACCAAGGTTTTAGGACCTGTGTGTTCCCCTGTCCACTGGAGCTGAAACACAGCAATAAGAGTGATTTCTGGTTGGCTGCTGCACATCCAGAAAGAAGTGCAAAATACAATACAGCTGTTCCTCATCTGTGTCTTTCACAGAATGCACAGCAACATGGGCTTCAGGGTGGAAGGACTTTCTGGGAATGGAACATAGAATGACTTGGGTTGGAAAGGACATTCCTGGGGTTATTCTTCCTGCTCTCCTCATTCCCAAGCCCACTTTCTTCCTTTTCCATCTTCTTCTTCAAAAGGGTATTTTGAATGGTTTTCTTTTTTCAGTGAAGCTCTAGTTTCTTGTAATAAAAACTTCAATGTTTGTAGCAAGCCTCACCAGTTCTAAAAAGTAAAAAAAAAATCCATATGGTTTCCATATCAGAACTAGCATGTAGAATCCACAGGAGCATTGGCATAAGAATGAAGCAAACCCTCAGTAAATAAGCAAATAATATGATTGCCTGTATAGTCAGATGAATATTCTGGTGATTCCACCTCTCTGGGCTTTGTCTGAAGGCAGAGGATGGCACTTCTCATGCCAGTCACCAGGAAAAAGGAGCTTCACATTTCACATTCTGGTGTTGTTAGTGTGCAGGATTTCCTAGGTACCTGGCTAGTGGAGATGATGATTGTCACAATTGTGTGCAGACTCAGTGCATCTGCTGAACTCCCTTGGATATGTTCTATTCATTTTGTGATTTCTGCTAGCAAAGAGATTTCTGGAGAGGTTTTTTTTATATATAATCTCATTGTGTTTTTCTGGGACCTGCTGCCTATGAGCAGCTGCTGGCCAGTGCACAAGTTGTGTGCTTGATGAGAAGTGCCCTCTAGGAATAGACTATTGGGCTTTTTCCATCACTACAAGCCATACATCAGCAGTGCACATTTAAAATTTGGCAGTGGTCTGTTCCTGGTGCCTGTGAATTCTAAGGAATGTGAATTACTAATAAGCAAAAGAAATAGCTTATTTTATTTTTATTTTATGAACAGTAAAACAGTTTCTTTTGTTGGGATTTTTTTGGTAAGGTAGTTACTTTAACAGACTGCACCTCCTCCTAGCAGGCCATGAATGTTAATATTTTAATGTTTATTCTCATATCTCCCTTGACTGTCAAAAAAGTAGTATTTAAGAGTACATTTAATGCAATGTATTAAAGTAGTATTATCTCAGAATACGTGCATTAGGCTTCTCATGCATGATATAAAATTTATAAAGGAACCAGATGCTAAAAAGAAAGGAAAGGGAAGGAAAAAGGAGAGGGAAAGGGAAATGGAAAAGGAAAGGGAAAGGAGAGAAACAACAGCAGTGGACACACAGAAGCTAGACTGATGAAAATTGGTGTGAACTTCATTGGAACCAAAGGGAAAGAAAATCACTTTGCATAAATGCTACTTCTTGCATGTTCATATTGTTTATGGGTCTGGATGATGGTGTCTTTCATTTCTCTGGTGACAGAAGATTGTGTACACTCTGAATAACAGAAGATTAAAAAAAATATTAATAAATAAACTGTAAGTAAATGTATCAGAACAAATGCACAGTGTTTGTAAGCGTTCTTTCTCTGTTTCTCACAGAATTAGAGAACAGTGAATTAAGAAGACCCTCAAAAGGTCAGACTGAGAAATCTGCTACTGAAAATATTTGGTGTTTCCTTCAATGGAGAATTAAAAATAAGGGAATAGATTAAAAGTAAAACCACTCATGAATGATTTGTACATAATTAAACATTCCTCACACTTTTAAGTGTTCCATATGCTTGGGACTCCAGGACAGAATGTACTAGAGCTCTGACTACTGCAAGACAGTGTTACACCAGTGCTTGACTTTTTTTTTTTTTTTTCAGGGGGAGGTAGCTCAGTAGTGAAAGAAACACCAGTGAGGGCAATTAGTGGACAACCTAATTCATCGTGTTTAACTGATTTTTTTTTTCTTACTAGAGTGCAGTGCAACATTTACTGCTACAGGGGATGCAGAAATTAATTTCACTTTCTGATGTCACAAATAAAATTTAATATTCTTTGTCTGGCTTTTTGACATCATAGCAGAAAAGTCCATGATGCTAATAGTATCCTCCTACAATCAGTCTACTTTTACTTCGAGGACTTCAGCAGTATGTACGAACAGGTGGGGCAATCCATAAATCATCCCCAAGCAGGTTCCGTCAAAGGAACCATTGCTCATAACATTTTTCCTCAGAAGAACACTGATGGTAAAACCATAACACTCTAATTATACATTAGCGATTGTTTAATTTTATTTTGGAATTCACAGTAAACTCCCCAAAACACTCTGTGTTGACCTCATTCAAATCCCAGTGATATTGCATGGCTGCAAGGTTATGCCACTTCAGAAAAAATCCACCTCAGAATCAATGAAGCTGTAATTCCACATGACAGTGAATCTAATTTCAAGGTGCTGTAGAGATTCAGAACGCCATGGCCACATGACTGATTCCTTGTATTTAGTCCTATGAGAATCTGGACTTATAACAGAGTGAACACGTACTATAGTGATCTGTAAGAGCAACCATGGAACCAAATCTGTTCTGCAAAGGGAAGAAAGACATCATTGTTTTCAACCCAGTCTATCAAGTACACTTATTACCTCACCTGTCAAAAGAAGGACCTCTTTGTAGGTTTATGACAGTGTTACATGTGTGAAGGAGTGTCCTTTGGTGATTTCACTCTGGGGCAAAACCAGGAAGAATCACACCATTATTCCAGTGCTGTGTTACTGGAGATGCTCAGTGTATCTTTTGAATTTAATCTACTTTACTGACTACAAAAGGATTATCTAATGTAGTAGAGTCATGCCAAATGTCAGAAAATAACCTGAGTAGTCAGACAGCTAGAGTGTGATCTTCTCCATTTGTCAAATTTGTGAAGTTAGGGCACTTTCTCGCATTCCCTCTGCCTAGATTCATTGTAATAAATTTGGATTGCATGTCAATTACTGCAATTTATGACTACCCATCTCTCCATTCTGAATATGTATGTGATCGTAATTTAAGGCCCCCTTACTGTACAATATTTATTATCAGTTCTCTATTTTAGCCAGCATTGAAATAACGGCTATTTTACACTCTTCCAACGTCTTCTCTTTTCAAGGTCATCAGTTTTGCGACATCACTGGAAATGAAGTAGGACGTATGGTTCTGTTTAATCAAATTTCATGCTCTGTTGCCTCCTTCTTATGGCCTCTGTGATAATTGATCAAGTTTTCAATTAAAGTCTTCCATCTTTGTTTTAATTCTTTGTTAGATTTTTATTCCATGGTTTCATGAGATCTGAGTTGTTACAAGTGCAAGCTGTCTGCCTTTCCAACTGTATAGTTACAATGATTTAGCTATATAGTTCTCATTTTCCCTTTCTTATTATTAAACACCTCAGTGGACTAGCTTCATCTCTTAGATTTAGACTAAAAGTCCAAAAATCTGATTCATCCACGTAGGAGAGATTAGTTAACTTGTGAACTGTCATGGCTAAAAATCTCTGTAGCTCAGCACCTTCCAGACATGTTGCTCAGCCACAATTAAGCAAATTGCCATTCCTAAAGAAATATTGAAATTACTCTCTCTGATAAACGGGGCCTTGTCAGGCATGTGCAGAAAACACTGCCTTATGGAGAGGTTTTCCTAAAGAGCAGTGATTCTGGTTTCATTCTTTTATTGTGTTTATATGGATCAAGTAAATATTAATATGACAAATACATATTGATGCACAGGATTGATTACTTATTCTCTAGTTTATAACTCTGTGTTTTATCCCCTAAATAGTACTGTATCAAATGTGTTTTGAAATACGCTAACATGTTCATTTTTAAAATTCATATAATCTTTTGAATTGAATGTTTTTCAAAGGCCAAAGAAAATGTGTTGACAGACTCACTTTTTTTAGGGAGGCTTTGTTCAGTTAGAGACAGTTGGGGTTTTTTATAATTATGGTGGGCTTTTTACTGAAGTTTTGATAGTTTCAATTCTGATGAAAATATAGACCAGATCATTCTCTGAAAAAAATTGTGATGACTGTCAACAGTCTTAAAAGGGTTGCTGTTTAGAGTTTTTGCAATATGAAAAATCATACTTGATGATAATCTTCAAATAAAGCATGAAAACTTACAATACATTTTCCATTTCCCTATTTAAGATGCAAAATTAAGCTTGTTTTCCAACTTCAGCTATTTGAATGTTAAAACAGAGCCAATGTGTTGATAAGAGTGACTGTAGAAGACGATTTCCACAGTGGCTCTGCTAGCACATTTATGTATGCTGTTTTAGTTTGAAGTCCCGTAGTTCTTAAACACTTTCCCCAATGTTGTGTTGAAGACCATGCTACAAAGCTCTGTGCTTTGAAGATCTCTGGATCATTTCATGCTGATTATTCAGGCAGACACTAGGAGGAACTCTGGTCAGGGAGTACTTGAGCCTTGGAACTCAGGTTGCATGAGGTGAGATCCTCTGTCCGTTGCAAAAGGTGCCAGAATTCCTGGTCATGGCAACAAAATCATGAGGTCTTCTTGGCATATGTGGTTTTTGACAGTAGTCAAGTACTGAGTACCTGGGAAAGATGTAATAAAAGGGCAAGCATACAATAGTGCTTCCCTGGCATATTATCCCAACTTCCAGAAATCTACAGTTTAGCAAATTCCGTGGTTATAAAGGTTATTTCTATGTTTAATAGCTTTGGTGAACTTGCTTCCATGAATTGTCTCTGTTGATTTATGAACTGGTAAAAATTTACAGTATTTAGAATATCCTTACACACAGAATTTCCCAGTTTAACTGTGCTGCTTGAAAAAATGCCTTATTTTCAGCCTGTCGTGATAATTTCATTTGTTGCCTTTGCTTCTTGCACTGTGAAAAATCAAAGTAATAATTCCCTAATGATCTTCTCAATGCCATTGATGCTTCTATTAATTTGTGTCACATCTGTCCTTGTGTGTCTCTTTCCTCTGCAATAGTGTCTTATTCTAGTTGTTTCTAGTTTGGACACTATTCTTTTAATGTGTGGTGTATTTATGTGTATGTATTTTTATAATAGTACAGCCTTTCTGACCAGAAATCCAGAACTGCATGCAGTGTTCAGCCTGCTTCTCTGTCTCCTTCCTGATAATTCCTAGCATCCCAGATGTTTTTCTTGGGCTAACTGATGTTTTTATGGAACCAGCTGCTGTAACTGGGAGTTGTTATTTCAGAGACACAGCAGCTAGTTCAGAGGCCATACTGGCACACACCAAGCTGAGTTGTGTCTCCTAGGTGTACCACTGCATAGCTACTGATGTTGCATTTCAGCTTTTATTCTTATCCACCACTGTTGGGGCTATCTTTCTGTATGTCTTTACATCATCCTTTCATTTCTAGTCTTCTGAATAATTTATTGTTAACAAATTTGTCTTCTCACTCTTCCCTCCTTTTTCTGGGCCATTCTTGATTATGTTTATTAAATGCCTTTTGAGAGGAAGCTTGTTGAAAGCTTTTGAAAGTCCTTCCACTGTGCTGTGAAAAGCCTTTGAAAAAGCTTGTGCTCTGCACATAGAACACCTACAAGTGGAACCACCTCAAATGGGTGAACGTTTTTGCCTGAGTGTCTCTGTCCTTTGCTCCTCCTCCTCACCACAATAAAGGTCAAAAATGTCCCTCTTTTGCAAACTGTTTTAGAGGTTTGGGGAGAAAAGATTATACTATATATCTATCTATTTCAATAACATCTTAAGTGGTGAATGTTTGAAGGAAGCCATAGGAAGAGCACAAGATGTTCTTTAATTGTATCTGACAGACATAATAATTAATAATTGTAAAGCGATTGTTGTCTACATTTGAAGTACACATCTACTGCAGTGAAAGAAGATTATAATGTCTCTTTGCTTTTAAAAATCCCTCAAACCCATTATGTTCTTTATTAAGCATATTCCGGAGTGTATTTTCTTATGCAAGTGTGCAATTTGAGAAGTGCAGAGCTGAATACACAACAGTCCACATTTAAATCAAGATTAAAATAAATTCAAAGACTATTCAAATTACTACTAAATTTAGTAAAGCAAATTGTCATATCCTTCCCACAGTATTCAACACTGCTGAGCTTGCAAGAGAAAGATTTAAAAAAAAATCCATCCCCCATCCCAGCAAATAAAGAAGGTAACAGTAAACATTTTTATTGAATGTTTGATTATTTTAAGAAAACCTGATTGCTTTTTTTTTTTAATGTATGCTGTCTTCTGTCTTAACACAGTGAGCCACAACATGTAATAAATTTCAAACTAATTTTGGTGAATGCACACTATTGATTTAAATAGCATTTATTTGCATTGGATTGTTCTAAGAGGACAGTAGCTCAGTCATGAGCCTCCATTTATTGTCTGCTGAAAGCTAGACCAAACAAGAGCCAGTCTGGCTTTTCTTTTTCCAGCCTGAGTAAAAGAGAATGTTCAGCTGTTTCAGAAACAGATTTGGCATCAGTCTAATGAGGAAATCATAACTTGGAGGGTGCTCCCCAGCACCCATTATCTACCAGACACAGTAGAGCCAGTGCAGGTTGCTTTCAGTGGTACCTTATTTCTCTTTCAGAGTTGCACGTGAGCTGGAAAGTGCTCACATCTCCTAGCATTCTGATCCATCCACCTTATAAATCATAAACAAAGCTCTCCTTAAGTCTTCTTTACCAAACATTAACATCAGTATCAGTTCTGCTGCAGACAGAACTTGGACAAATTCATGTTTCTGTCTCATTTTCACTCCTAACTCTGCTATCACTCTGCATTCAGAGTCGTCTAGATCTTGTAGGCACTGTGCCCTGATGATGGTCAACCAAAGCCTTAAGGAGAATACAGGGAATGAAAATGCAAATTATACTGCATCACTAGTACATCCACAAAATAGGTGGGAAACTCAGTTGGCAAGGAGAGGAAGGAGAATAACGTGTGAAATATCACTCTGCTAATTTATTGTGTTCCAGGTCATGTCTTCCAGACGATGTGCTCCATGTACTTGCACAACAGTGTGTGGAAGTTGGAAGGAAGCACAGGACTCCCTAAGTTGCCACTTTCTGGGCAGAGAGGCTCAGAGCTTCCTGCCTTGGGGAACACACCTTAGTTTTTGCAGTGTAGTATGCCAAGGCCTTTTCGTCTGCTGCAGTGCTCCTCAGTGTGCACAGATTAATTTATTTTTCACTAGAAGAGTAGAATTTATTTATTGCCTCCCATTTTCATTGTGCATGCTTCTCTTACCATCTGAGTTTCCTGCATTCTTTGCAAAATAATTACAGATAGATAGTCAGTAATGTTTTGGTACCCTTGTTATCTTTAAGGGTTTGGTTGACCATGGTCAGAATGTAGAGGTGTCTCAGATCTAGTCCAGTTGTAGTGCCAAATGCCATCCACACTGGTGAATTTGTATGTGGGCAAGAACTCATATTACATTTAAGGTTAATACTCTCATTTAACCTAATAAACACACTTAGCACATGCTGCCCTACAATATCCATTTAAGGTGACTCTTTTAAGATAATTTGTCACTAGTAAACAGCAGAAGAAACCATGATTCCTATTAACAGCTGACTGATGCACTTGTAATCTCTATTTCAGAAGCTGCTGTGGGAAACAGTCTCATAGCCTGCTGTTTCTTCTGCAATCCATCTGGCTTACACTAAACTGATGTCTGCTGTATTAAAAGCTAAAAATTGCTATTCTTAAATTTTGGGTTTATTGAATTTAATCATTCTATTTTTAAAACTGCACTGCAGTTAATGATCCAAGCAGTTCAATATTTATAACTGGAGTTGTGCAAGCTAAATACATCGATAAGTAAATTAGATGCACTTTTGCATAGAAGTTAATTAATCTGATATGAATTGTACACATTTTTTATTGGAATTATCAACTAAGCATCTGTGCAAAGAAAGAGAAATTCTGGTTATTTGCAAAGAATAGGTACTGGATTCTGATCTGGGTCTGCATTCTTTGCTTGGTGGTCCTCTGAGCTGTGTAAAAACCACTCTGGAGCAATTGAATCCTTGATATGTTTCTGTCATTACCCTCTCCTTTAAGGTAAGTCAAGTTCTTCCATATCCATGACAAAAGTGTCAGAAGACTTCACAGTCTAAAGTAAGTGGATATATGTCCTATGCATTTCCTTCACCATGTGTATGTGGAGAATGTGCATACCCTACTGGTTAAATGGACAAGAGTGAATTTCTGTCACATTTCTTCTTTATTTTGGCACTGGGAAAAAAAATGTGTAAACCCTGAGCTGTTCTGTTTAGGAGAGTGGTAACTGGATCCCAGATGATCACTGTTTGTCCCAGACTGTCAGAGCTCTCTCTGGACCTTGGGAGTTGGGAAGGGAATTTAGGAACACACAGTGTCAGGTCATCAACACTGGCTTTATACAGTCAGAAAATCTTCTATTGAGTGTAAAGTGTGTTAAGGAGGAGGATCTGGTCCTGTAAATAGGATAGGAATAAAATATCTCTAGTCTGTATGACCAGAATTACATAAGACCACAGATTATTCACTTCTATACCCAAGAAAAAAAAAATAAAATTAAGTCCTCTTTTTTAATCCACTTGAGTTGTTAGATCAAGAATTTGACACTAATAGGTGCCATGCTGTATTTGTGCATAGATACTAGTTGGTCAGGACTAGTATTTTGCTAAGGCACAAGTAGGTCTGTCTGTATGGGGAGGTTTCATGTCTGCTTCACGTACAATTTTGTCCATGTTAAGTTGGTTCCACACCAAAATCAAAAATCCATTGTCAAAGTAATTTCCAGCAAGAGATTCCCTCCCTTCTCACCTGTCCCCAAAACTGGTATTATAGCTTGTGGAACTGATAATGAATATGAGAAAAAAACAAACATGAGAACACTTCTGAGAATGCATTTGTCAAGTAGAATTTTAGTCAAGCCCTTCCATAAAGGACCTAACAAGAATTCAGGGACTTGTTGCTATAACAAAAAACAAAAACCAAAAGTGTGTCCTTGCTTGTCCTGTGTCTGCAGATCTATCAATAGATTTTTCTATGCAAGAGGGGACATGTACATCTGTCATCTTGTTTTCCTGCAACAATAAAGCAGTGGTAGGTTATTGTCTAATCAAATTTTAGATTTCTTAGGCAGGAAAAATTCATGCTCAAATTCACCCTTACCTCATGTCTGAGGTTCTGGTATATGGCTATACACTCTAAGACTTTTTGCAGTTCTGAATGGTGCAGCTGGTGTTGTCAGTTCGGTTTAGACAGTTTTAAAATGCCTGAGAATCCCTGGAGGAAGATGTTTTGTGGTTCAGTAGGTTTGTCAGAGGTAGCAGTCCTGCCTGGGTTGCCAAATTCCTTTTGCTTATTCATGGGGAAAGTGATGCCCATGTGTGAGGAGAAGTACTTGATTTTTCCCTTTACTAACTAGATAAGGAATAGTTACAATCCAACGTCTCCAAAGAACTTCTCCTCCCAGTGTCAAGCTTTGCCTCTAGCCCACTGTGTCCTACTGTGTGGCTCATCTCTGAACATAAGAGCCAAAGAGTTTGTTAGTCAAATCTTGCAGTTTTCAAGATTACATTTCTAGCTCTCATACTCTCTTCAGGAAAGACCAGCGTAGAGCTTCCCTGGATCCAGTTTTAAGTCTTTCTTCCAGAATTTAATGCCAGAAAGGAACCTGTGGATTTCAGAGGGACAAGGAGGGACATAATTTCTGTGCTTGGTCCTTCCATTACTACCTGTTTCTAGAAAAGAGGAACAGGTGCAAGAAATGAAGAGGTGTGCAAGAGCCAAAGTCTCCCAGTGTAGTGCAGATTTCTGTGGGAAGTTTGTGAAGACACTAATATACTGCTCTGTGCATGGCTGTCTATCTTCTGGGATTATTCAGGCACCCAGTGACTTGAGAATCTCACCCTGTTGCAAAATTTAGCTTCAGAAATCAAGTTTTTGTGGTTTTTCTTATGTTTCCACCTTCCTGGTTGCACAGCACATGATTTTTGTGTAACCCAGTGCTGTATTATCCTCCCCAACCTACACTCTCACAATATCTAAAAGAGGCGTCAACTTTCTCTGTTCATCTCTGTGGGATGTGTAATGCTCCACACCTAAAATTCATCTTATGAACAGTTTTGCTCCTGCTCATTTCAGCTAATAGAGCCAGCTAATAAGATTCTTCTATTGTATGTTCCCAACATATGTTACATAGCCTGTGTTAGAGTCTCTGCATAATTGTATGATATACTAACAGGTACTGGAGGAGTGGGAGTTAAAGAACAGGTTAGAAATTTCAGCCTATTTAACAAGTTGATTTTGCCTTTGCCCAACAAAGGAGGTAGAAAGAGAGGCTATATAACAAATGCATCCTGAAAATCAAGCCACCTACCTTGTTCTGGTCTGATTAGACTGATCCAGCATTTCAGTTTCTGGATTCCCAAATGGATTTATCTGTTTTTCAAAAGAGATTCTTCAGCACAGTGGTGACAGAAAATGGATTGTGCTGAAATCCAGAAGATCACTCAATTTCATAGTAAAAAAAAAAACAAACAGAAAAAGCAAGTGACTAATTAGAGACCCTTTCTAAGAATATTTATAGAATATGCCACAAATGCCACTGCTGCTCCCAACAGAGTCTTCTCCCAGAATTTAAGTCCAAAGACTGGGAGACCCTACCTGCATTTCCCATACGGTAAAATCCTGCAGGTTTTTGTTGCCACATTAGACATAGGTCTTGCCTTTGACTCCCTCCCCTGTGGTAATAAATAGCACAATGATACAATAAAATAATTATTACTGCTGCCCATGGTTGTTGTGCACGGGTGTACGATTGTTGTAACAATCAAAATAAATCATAGCAAACTCTGCAATTCTCTAATCTAGTTAAAATCAACATTAACACTGACTTTTTACAAGTGGAGAAAGACCCCGTTTACTGTTTCCACCTCTCTTTCTTTTTTTCCTAGAGATACCCAACCCAAGAATCAACTGGATTTTAAGTGAGTTAGGTTCCAACATCACCACATCAGTTGCAGTGAGTTTCCTGAGATGTGAAGATGTGTACTTTGGTTTTAATTCAGTCCTTCCTTGTATGCAAACAATTCTTCCATGTCCAAATTGGTTAAAAGGGAATTTTGTTGCTTTCAGTCAGTGTGCAGAGCTGACTTGATTCAGCTCCAGTTGACTGGTAGCCTAAGTAAATAAAAAGACTCCAGGAAGTCTTAGGAAATCAATTTGATTTCATCACCATTGTAAGGATTTCCAAGGATGTGCCTAGCCCATGTTCTTTTTATGTCCCCTCTGATCATAATCTCTTTCTTTGTGAATAGGAAGAATTTATATTTTATTGTGTTACTTTTGCCATTATTTGAGTGATTGAGAACACAGAGCATGACTTTGCTTTTGTCTTTTCTTGCTCAGAAATTCCTTTATAAAGACACTTGCTCTCATTGGCTATAATGGAAGGAAACCAGTCTTTGACACACAAGAAAGGACTAATGAGGGAGGTCAGATAAATGAATAGATCATCGAAGGAGAAGCTGAGTTAGAGATGGAGGGTAAAGCAACCTATACAGCCGAGGCAAGGTGAGCATCCTAAGTGGGATTTGGCATCATCCTGAAGGTTGATGCTGCACTGTTCCAGTATTCCAGGCCACATGGTTGGTTGCACAAAGGAATGAAACCAGTCAAATGATCCCAATCTTGGTATAGAGGCCTTTTGAGTCGAAGGTCTGAGAGGCTTTTATGTCATCTTAATGGGATGAACTCAAAACAGCAACAGAATAGCTTCATCTTCTGATTCTTATAGTTGTTTCTATATCCTAAAACAACAAGTGAACATTTTCTACTCAGACTGAGCAGCCTCAGGGTAAGGAACTGACTGACTCAGCCATGTATCAACTTGCAATGTGTATATCCCTGCAATATAAGTCAGCAGGCGTTTGTTTTCTGTGCCATAAAAGACCAAGCAAACATATCATTATTATTACTATTATTTTTATAGTTTTGCATTTTAGGCTTGTATTGGGGGACTGTGAATATTTATTTTTTTTTAAAAGAAGGAACTGGCAAGGAAGATTAAGTGATCTAATAATTTGTAATAATGAGTACTGCATTTGTGAGTACTGCAGAATGTTATTTTCTGACTTTTGGGACCACGCATGCATTTTATAGGGGAATAAATAAATAATAATTTGTGACTTCAAAATGTAACAGTCTTCAGAAGGGAAGGGGAGAGAAAAGAAATGTTGATTCAGAAGTGAACTACTGTTCCAATTTGCCATAATTTTAACAAGAAGAGATTTGTTGAGTGCTTACAGGAGAACAATGTGTAGTTAATACTTCAAGTTAAGTACTGGCTTGATTTTTTTCCTCTTTATTCTTGGATCCAATTATGAGCAATCTACAGAAATAATGAGAAAATATTGAAAGTTTTCCAAATTTTTGACTGCTTTTAAGATAAGAGAAAGAGCCTTAGATTTTAATACCTTTATGTCTTGCTTTACTTTACAAAACTGGATGAACTTCTCTATGCAGTTCACCTCTGAACTACCCCTGTAAAATCTGATCTATTACTACAATTTATGGCCAGCTGGACATTGATTTACTCCCACCAAATGACAACATATGCTGAGAGCAGCTCCATAGGATCAGTGGAAATACTTGGGCAGTAAAATGTAACTTGGATTTTCAAAGTCTGGCCTTATAGCAATAAAATGAGTTAATTTGAAAAGCCTTCCAGAGTTTGAGAATTAATGATATTCCCCATTTTGAGGAAAATCAGGTTGAATTATTTATAATGAAAATATGGTTGGATCTGTATTGGGTGCGAGATCTTGTTTCTTTCTTTGGATGTGAAAATAGATTGTGTTTTACTTTCCTTACTGTAATTCACATGAATAATCAGTGATACTGCTCACAAAGGGGAGTTGAATCCTCTTCTGGCCTTTAATTATTACAGGTTATAATTGTGCCCGTGGCTGTAAAACAGATCTTCTCACTGCAGGAGGTACTTTGCTGACCACTGGTATGAAAGTCAGCTTTCAGCTGCTGTAGTAAGCTGTATAAGGAGTGAGTATAATTATAAAAGTTTTCTAAAGGATTTTTGTGGCTTTTCATAGACACGAAAGACTCAACCTGTCATGCAGGGGACTTCTGGAATGAAACCCAGCCTGGAGTCTTTGTCCCAGAAATTGTTCCTAGGATAGACAGAAAATCATAGCGTGGTCTATGAAAATTATATCGTCACTTTTCTGGTTCACAGTAGCAAGACATATGTCTTTCAGTGAAGTTAACAACACAGGCTAAGTAGCAAATTAGTACACAGCTGCAGCAAGTCTTCTTTTACACTGTGAAAGGACCAAATTACACTCAGATGTGGTAGAAAAGACCTAGGAAAGAGTGTTGCATCGAGGGTAGGAGTGCCTGAACCATGACTGTTGACATGGGAAGGTCAGTTATCAGTGTTGCAGTCAGAGGAGTTCTGTGGTGGGGTACCCTGACTGTGCAGGAAGTGAACTGTAAGACAATGCCTGGGACTGCACCACCCCTCAAACATGCTCTGCCTTTCAGGGTAAAAACATATGGATATCTGAGCTAAGGGAGAACTAGTATTTCTGCAAAGGATCTTCTCATATGAAGAATAAATTATGTGGAGTGCAAAGTGCACTCAGAGTATACCTGTCCTGCATTTGAGACCTAGACAGAATTGCTGTAGATGACATTCTCTTTCTGAACACTTCCATGCTGAGAGCTCTGAAGCACGCATGCAGTCTGTCTGCTCTAAGGAGGAAAGCCATCTGCAGAGGGGACATGGGCCAGTCTGCATTACTTGACCAGGGATCTGTGGACTTCTGCCTGAGGTGGGTACCTTTAACAGCGTGGATGCAGCCTTTGGCACTTTCACTGATACTAGATTTCAAGCATCTAGAAAGCATGTTAGCAAAGGTTCTTATTAGCACCACGGAAAACTAATCCAGTTTGGAGAAAAACTATAAAAAGTTGAGCAGATTCAAGGAGTTTCTACCACTGGTGGCTTAGTGTGGTTTATATTTAGTTGTTTAGCTAGTTTCTCGTGTAGGATTGATCTGTATTTTAAGAGGCCATTAGCATTTTGTGTTTAAAGATTTCATGGTTATACATGCACATGTCCTTCCCTCTTCAGAATTCCTTATGGGATGTTTTTTTTCTATTTCTGATGTGCTATGTCACCTTTTAAGAGAGAACTGCTAGGCAGGAATTGGGAGATACAGCCTCCAGGTGATGTATTTATCATGTGAGGGTATAGAGAGTGAGGCCATCATTTGTTGAAAGTACCAGACACTAGCTGTTGAACAGGAAAATAGCAGTGACACTTCCAGGGAGATAGGACTGCCAGAAATAAAAAGTGGCACCCTATATCCAGACTGGAGAGTCCTAGCCATTAGCTAGAGTCCATGGCTCTTTCCAGGTGTCTAGAAGAGTCAGTGGAGATGGATATCTCAAAGCTAGGAAAAATGGCCAAATTCAGTGCTGCTGTATAGTCTTAACTCGGAGTAATTTCTCTCCTATCAGGGTAAATATTCTTGTCAGTATTATTAGTAGCAATATTCGTCTTGAACTTTGGAAAGTAAGTTTAGTCTTTGACACAGTAAATATTCAGTTTTCTGTTTACCTTCTTCATGTTACTGTTTTAAAGTTTATGCTGTAGTAAATAATACAATAGTACATTTTTATTAGATTGAGCAGACACTTTTACATTCAGTTATTAGCTGTTTAGACATTGGTAAATGGGCTTTTCTCAGAGATGCTGATCTTTGGATATCCCTTTTCTCTCCAAGTGCACATTCCAAACCACAGACCATTTGCCTTCTTTAAATATTCATTTTTCAGTCTTCCTTAAAAAAACAAAAACAACCAAACAAAAAAAACCAAACTAATCATCAGATTTTATTTGTATCTGCAGTTTTTTAGTGTTTGTTTTCATTGGGGATGGTATGCATGGATGTTTTATTAGTGTTCAGAAGCAGCATTCTTTATGATGCCTTATGATGCTTTCTCCCTCCTCTGAGAACAAGATATATGAATTAGTGCAAAGTAATATATAAGGAACTCTTTTAGTGGTTTATGTGATTGGTAGAGAGCTGGCACAGAACCTTCCAGAAACTCTTGGCAGGACCCTAAAATGATCATCACAGACGAGTGGCTGATTGCAGAGCTGAATCAATCTGTGATTACATTACAATATAAAGGCCAGTTTCTGCAACCCCTTATTCATGCAAGCAATCTTAATGGAGGGAAAGTTAAGAAGGAGAAGAAAGATGAAATAATCTAATACCTTTCAAGCATAAAAAACATCCAGAGAAGTGAAGGGGTTAATGCGTTGAAGACTTCTTTTCCCCACATTTTCTATAATCTGTATATAATGTGAAATGAAGAGAATTAATTTAATAGCTGCTAATGGCTTAAGCAAAAGCAGCCTCTGTCAAGCCCAGTCCCAGAAAACCTGTAGATGTTGCTGACTCATTCTGCAACTGAGAGCATATTTCTTACAGTAATCTGTTTAACTTTGACATACTAATGAAAAGTTCCTTAACCAGGAGTGGCTTCCACAGATGGATAAGTTGTGGAATACCCATCTGAAGATTTTACTTGAAAAAACAGTGTATTCTGTTATCATATTTTAAATACCATAAAACGTGTAATTGCAACTAGCCCATGTTTCCATCATTATCCCAAGCCCCCCTTAAAAATAAAGAAGCATGACATGATGTGTTCAAAAAACAGAGGAGTACAAGATAAAAATTATTTTCATGTATGATAAAAGTGTGGGCTCAAGAAAACCTAGTTGGTTGGGTAATGTGCCTTCAGTATTGCTTATTCTATGATTCCAAAAAGCATTTAAGAATCCATGCTTAAATTTAAAATGTGTGCTTAATAAAGCCTCCCCCTACACAAAGCATTTAAGGTTATGCTCAACTTGAAAGCTGTGGTCAAGTTGTACTGATGTGAATGGAAATGGTGCATCAGAACTGATCAGCAGACACGGGCTGTTGCAAAGCCCACTGACACCCAAGGGGGTGTATCAGACCCATACAAGTATGAACAGATTAAATTTCAGCTGTTAAGAATATTATTTCAGATATCCAGCATATAACTGAGTTGCCATGTGTGCAAGGAAGAATGTGGCTTTCAGTCTTTCTGATACCCTTTCATTTTAGAAACAGGTGAGAAAAAGTTCCTACTCCACGCTGGTCCCAGGGTACAAAAGGAATGTGTGTATTTGGGTATTTGTACAAAAAATTTACCTGAGGCTGCGTGTCATCTCAGTATTGGTCCTGCAAAATCTAAGATGAAAACTGTATAAAGCCTGCAGTCTGCTTTTCAAAGTGGCTTTAAACCAGACTTTTGAGTATGAACCCTTACCGAATCCTTGTTGCTGGGTATGGGGGAAGCAACGGGAGATTCAGGGGTGCAGGGCTATGTTATAGATGGTGGGTTTTGGACCAGAGTACAAGGTGTTAAACAACGGTGATACCTTTAAAGTAGTTTCATACTGGAATGTTGCAAATATTCATGTTTCTTTCAAGGTCTTGCACTGAGTACAGATATGAAATGCACAGACTGACACAAAGCTATGCAGCCTGGCTAGGGTTCGGCAGCCTTAGGATGGGGTTTATATACCATTTTGCATTTCTGGTCAAATAAGTCCTAAAGCTTTAGGCATTTCTGAAAAGCTATAGTGAAAGGGACAGGGTATTTTCCATAGGCTCCATGGCTCTATGGGAGAACTGACTATGCAGCCTATCTAGCATGGAGGGAACTTTATCAGGAGTAGGGAGAAAAATGTCATGGAAATAGGCTACTCCTTATGGTTGTATAATTTTCTGTGATTGGCCAGTGATAGAGGGATGTTGGAGCAAAGGTAACTCAGTGCTGTGTTTAATCAAATATAGTAATCTTGGCCCATGAACTTCAGTCAGATGTCAATAAAAATGGAAAACTGTGAGATCGTGGATAAGGAGGCTTTGTCTTCCTTTCTGCAATTTACCCTCCTTTGCTGCTGAAGCCCAAATCACCATGCAGATAAATGGCCATTATCACAGGACCTGGCTTTATGTGCCTTGTGCAATGGTAGGAGGAAAACAAATACAGTAACAGTAACCTGATGAAAACCATTCCAATGATAGCCATTCTTGTGAAGTGCTGCATCCTAAACTGATTTTCACTAAATGTTTACAATAGCGTATCTCTCTAAGAGATGTTCTTCTTTACTGTACAATTACATCAGCTCCTACAGCTTGAAACATCACGAGGCAACCTGTGCTCTAACATGCAAAAACTGATGGATTCAGTGTAGGGGGATTGTGCAAGATCCTTCCCACTCCACAAGAAAAAAACACAAACCCCTCAGGTTTCTGGAGTTCCTAATGTTTCTTTGATTTCACCTCTGGAAAGAAGAAAAAGGACATGCAGCTGAAAACAGAAAGGAGAAGAGAAAAATATGCTCCTAAAATTTTTTGAAGGATAGAAATGACCTGCTTTTTGTGAACTGTGTGCAATAAATTCAGTCTGGGCATTAGTTATCCAAATTACCTCATCCTTTTATCTAACATAAAAAACACTGTCACACACTTAACTAATGTTTCATTTTTCTGTGTAGATGCAATATTGGATGCTTAATTAGGCCAATAATTATTCACGCATTAGTGTGAACTTTTTGAAGTATAGTGATAACTTGCTAAATGTTTAATTATTACCACTGATGATAAGCAGTCTTCTTTTTATGTGCATCACTAGTCCTGTAGGAAAAAAATAACATTTGCAATACTGGATGGTGGAATTCACTGGAATTCACATCCATTCACACAACCTGAGTTAAGATAGAAGATTTGACTTTCCTCAAATGGAAGTCCCAATGTATTGTAGTCTTGGATACTTAGTTGTATGCAATATTTCTTAGAAGCTGTCTATTTTGAATTTCCTGATAACTTAATGTCTTTCTGTTATCTTTGCAACAGGAAAATGGTATCCTTTGTGTCATTGCTATGAAAACCTGTAAGTCTCCTTTGACACCAATAATTGTCTGCTTATTTTTGCTTTGGAAATTCTAATGGAAAGTATTTGATTCCACAGCTGAAATTCTCTGTGAGGAAGTTTATTTTTAAAGATCCAAGCCTGATGCCTATTTTTCATTTCACTTTAGAAATCGGAATGACAAAATACTAAGGCAAACTTGAAGATAAAATGCTCATTCCTGCTAAATGCTTTGGAAGTACTTCTGTAGCCTGACCTATTCTTTTTATTACTGTGCATGACTATGTGCATATAATTTTTTATGTGTGTGTGCCTACATATATAGGTAGGTATCCATCTGTATATGATCCCTATATATACAATTTATGCGTGCACACATTCTTTAATATAACATTAAATACAGAACCATATGTTATACAACATTATGGCTTCACTGTTATTCACTCAAAAGTTAAATGTGAGTGATCACACATTACTTCTCCAATAATGCATCCATGTGCAACTTTATCTGTATGCTTAGAAGTTGCAGTATTTTAAAAATAGACATTTCTTCACTTCCTCCTCCAGGAGCTTAATCTCACGTGGTTCAGAGTCAGTGAAGACATTCTTACTAACTTCTGTGCTGCAGGAGCTGGAACTCCTCTCCCTAAACTAGCCCATCCTCTGTGCAAAGGTACCTTGAGTATGGTGCTTCAAACCCTGACCCATCAAACCTTCCTTTCATTGTTTAACAGGTATAGTCACAGTTGAATGAGTTTCATTTTGAACCATTTATGTTTTTAAATAAAAATGATTTATCAAAAGCATTTACTGGGACTACTGATGACACATATTAAGGAATCATAGTAAAGAAACTACTATCCATTTTTTGGGGAAGTTTGGAGTTTTGATTTTTATTTAACATAAACTTCCTAAGGACAACTTTGATTTTAATTTTTTTTTAAAAGCACAAATAAAAATGCTTCCAAATAAAACTATTTTTTGTGGACTGATTCACCTTGGTCCTTAGTAGAAGTTGTAAGGGAATGCTTTTACATACACCATTCTCTTCTCTGAATTTATCTTCCCATTCAGACTGTATTTTCATACTGTCTTCCATTTCATCACAAGGAGAATCTATAGCATATCCAAAAATGAGTATCCAACTAGAGAGGTCCCAATGATTTGAGAATACCTGGATTTGAGAAACAGTTTGGACCCCCAAAAGAGCACCAATTATAACTTGTGGGTCAAGTTTCAAATTTGGATTGTTGATTTGAAGGAAATTTAAAGAACTTTAGAGGTGGCATCTTAATATAGATCTTCCCTAACCAAGTTACAAGGCAGATGAAAAGAAATAAACCAAAAGAGAATGATCAAGAAGAGCAATTAAAAGTGAAATAGTTCCCAGTTGTATTAGAGTGGCAATAACCTTTTGTTGCCTTGATTTACTGCTTTGTAAAATGGGATTATCATAGCTGTTTCTGATGTTTACACAGCACTTAGCATGTAGACAAACCTAATTATCTGTTAAGGATTTCAGCCATACGTGGTATTTTAATGGCAATACCCAGACCTGCATACCAAAGCAGTGTAAGACCACACTTTTTGCATACTCAAGAAAGGATGTATTCTGCCATTTCCCATAACCATTTCCTCTACTTGGAATATATGAGGATATATATATTCTAATATATCAGAAGAGCTGGTAGATGGAGCCATAATGTAGTGGAGATTTTGAGTGCAAAGGTATTCTTGCATGAGATCACTTTTTTTTTTCTGTTGCAACTGGATGTAGATCCTGTAGGTCAATGAATTCACTCCATAAGGAGGATTGTCAGTATCGCCAGCAAAGACTGGACTTGACAAGAAAGTTGTTGAGTCTGCTGTTCCTTTGATCTCCATTTGCCTAGATCGTCCAAGAAAACTAAATCCATGTGTCTAAATATAACAGAGCTGCAATAGGAAATACTGTATTTAACCATTGGGCTGTATTTACCTTTTTTTTTAATTTATTTTTTTAATTTTTTTTCTTTTCTGTTTTTTTTTTTCCTGAGGGTGATACATTCTTTGGCTGAGTGTGTCCTCCAGAAGGCATTGTGCTTTAGGAGATTATGGTCTGTTCAAATTTGGCTGGAAGCACATAGTCCTATCATCATGCCTGGCTCAAGTTAATGTATTCTGCCTCTTGGTAAACCTTGCTAATTTAGGTTCAGCACTGTGCTAACTTTAATTAAATGGCTTCTAATTCAGACCTGGCTCATATCTTGGCTCCTATCCTTATTCACAGGAAGAGTGAAATTTATCTGGTCACAGTGATAGGACAAATCCCTGCAGTTACTGCTGAAGTTCTCAGTTACTGTGTTGGTGTAACTTGGCACTATGACTATAGTGGCCTTAGTAGAATCAGTGTGAATGTTTTACTGATATTTGTTATTAGATATTCAGGGAGTCATGGAAATGTTATGCTAAAACATTGCATCCTTTAGTCAGTTTTTTACCTCCAGGAAGGTGCCACAACATCAACAAAAAACTTTGAGTGAATAATGTAAACAATGTATGAGGAAAAACAGCCAACAGGGTTATAAAATTAATCAAGAGTAATTCTGATTAGGATTGAAAATTATGTAATCTTCATTTCTGTTTCTTGCAGTGATAATTTCTTTTCTGTTTTAAAATAATGATGAAAGCAATTGACATCTGCCCGAAGCAACTGATGTGTCAGCTTACTATAAATTCCTTGTCAAGTCTGGACAAGTGTAAAAATGCTAAATGTAACATTAATTGATCAATTTAACGTACCAGAAAAGCTAAATTGCTCCATATGATGAAAATTCTCATTTTTGCCATGTTCAGAATATCTTTTTCAAGCGCAACTACTTTAGTACTGATCAATGACCATGCAATGGAAATGAACTTCATATTCATTCTCCATTGCTGCAAATTATTTTAATTACTTCTGCAAAAGGTAATTGGCACAATCAGCAAAGTTTAGCAGATCATCTGGGAACATTTATTTTGCCAATTTATCCATTCTTGAAATGTCAATATTAAATTGGGGTTTGTTACAAATAGGAGATATATGCAGGCATAGTAAATGTAAGTTTTCTAGGAGAAGTTGTGACCTCAGAGTTGATGTGGTTCATTTGTTCTGGGTACTAAAGCTAAACTGAATGTTAATGCAACATTTCATATACTATCATCTTAAGTCTTCTGTAAAAACAATATGTTTGTATTGTAGCACAGGACTGTATTTATGCAATGAGAAAGCATAATGTGCTCAATAAATATCAAAGTTCTTGGCCTCCTGCTGAGCATTTGATAGTGAAATGTACCTAGTTATAGACTTTGAAATGGATGCCCCTTTTCATTCTGGGCTGAATTTGCACCTCTGCTACAGTAATTTCACTTTGCATCTCTGCACATAATTATTGTGATACTGATTCAACAGGGGAACAATAGAGAGAGAATTCTTCCTGAACAGCAGGCAGTGCTGTATTATTTTAATGAAACTGGAAAAATTGAGGAACTAAAAGAGTAAGCATTGCAAAATGTCCAAAACAGGACTTTAGGCAGTTGTTTTCTGGTCCTCTGCTACTCTCACAGTATTTGGAGCTAACTTGCAGTGTAGTGAGTTGTAAGTGTAAAAGCGAGCAGAGTTTTTTGCCTTTGTGGTCTCTTCCACAGCAGAGTAAGGAATTCTATATTAAGCATCCACCACCTGTAGCCTCTATACTGTTAGGTGCTGATATGGATACCTGCATAAGGAAATGCAGCAAAGGTGCAAGACAGGTTTACATCTTCCTAACCCTAAAGTCAGTATCAGTTTCTCCTTATACATTAACTCTTCTGAGAACTCTTAATTAGCTCCCAAGGCAAATGGACTCAGGAAGGCAACTGTCTCATTTTGCAATGAGTTGTCATAGTTTTAAGTTATAAGTAGCTATAATCTTTTGCTCTGTGAATGTGTGCGTATTTTATTATTCATGTTAGTGCTGAAATGCCCTCACAACATGATTATTTTACATTGGGATAATGATCATCTCAAGGAGACATTCAGACACCAAGCAGATCCTTAGCCCCTTGGAAAGTGTTGCAGTACAAACACATTGAGGATATACTAATTTAGCAACGCTGCTTGGGAGTGTGATGGTGGTCCCCAGGGCACGTTTTAGTTTGTTGACATCCTTGAGAGCAGTCTGTGCCCACAGGAGAATCAGACCCTAGGCACAGTCCTACTAAGACAATCATGGACATGAAGCAGGTTCTTCCAGGGCATTTCTCATTCAGGAAATTTTGTCCCCTTTGAAGAAAATAAGAATTCTGATGTTGTCTTGCAGCATGGATGATGTTTAAGCCTCAAATCTGCAGTAAGCTAAGTGGTTGAGTTCAGAAAGAAGCATGAGAACTGGCTATTCCACAGAAATTAGTGTGCACCTGGGAGTAGTCTGGGATTTTGGAGGAAGGTTTTCCAGACACATAGGAAGTTACCTCCATTTCAGCTGAAACTAGCTATTGAATGTCTCTCTTGTGTAATAACAGATCTCTGCCAGTATTCTTATTATGGTTCATTCCATATAAGAACAAAAAAAGTATACACAGAGGCCCAGCTACTCAGGAACTGCCTTCAAGATTTGCTGAAAAATCAAAACAGAAGCACGCACAAAAGGATCTTCAAACTTGATCTATAATTAACTTAAAAAAAAAAAAAGACCATGCTAGTTCAAATCCTCATACTGTACAGCATGATGTAAACTTACATACCACCACTGATGTTGCAAGACCTGCATCAGTCACCAACCTCATTATCTCATGCATTGGACCACTGGTGCCAGAGATGTAAAATGAAAACCCAGATAGTGCAGTTTTTCAGTGTAGTGAAACCTGGATCATTTCAATTCTCATCAGGCCACTTTATTAGGACACATCACTGTCTAAAATTTAATTTTGATTTTACTACTTGTCTCAATAAAGGGTTAGAGTGGCCAATATGTCGATGAAAGTTTTTTATATGAAGCTGGTATCACTTAAGGTTGTTGATAAGTCTCTCCCATCACTTTATATATTCAGCTTTCCTACACATATTTCTCTGGGATGTATCTTCTTTAGATGTTAACACTCTCAATGGTCTTTCACAAAATATGTTTCCAATTTCTTTTTCCTGAGCAGCAGAAATGTTGCAATCAACTTTCTATGGCAAAATGCTATGAACTACCTTCATTTCACATGTACATCCCAGCAGCTACAGCCATGATTTGTGTTGTCAGAGAGAGTGGGTTGTTCCACTCTCTGGTTGTTGGTCTTTTGGTTCTCTGACTCGTGAGGAACTTTTGCCATAGCTGTTTTCAAACTGCTGTCCTTTTTCCCTCCTTTTCCTGCTGCCATTTCTGTACACTTGCCTATTGATTTGCTTCTATTAGATGATTTTCTTTCTGCGGGAATGTAGGTGTTTATATTCCTGACTCAATTTTCCTGAGTTTGCTCTGCTGTCTTCACTGCCCTTCACACTGTTGTACTCATTTACATTTCAGTAAGGAGTGGGAGAAAAATAGCATCCTTCAGTGCTCCATTTGTTCCTCTCATTGCACAGTTGCAAAGGGCAACATATGAGATTGTCAGGAATTAGGGTCTGTCTCAAGCTACTCAGGCAACGTACGAGATTGTCAGGAATTAGGTATGGCTCCAGCTACTCAGGCATTCAGCTATGCTTGCAATTTAAGGTTCAGAAAACACTGGAAACTGTCAACGTCCACATTGTGCAGTGGTGTAATGGTACAGAATAGCATAAAGCTTTACTTTGATCCTAGTAACTAAGTATTTGTGTGCTGTAGCAAAGTCTGAACAAACTCGAATTTAGATGCAAGTTTATAGACTCTGAACTGGGCAATATTGTCTTTGAGATACCAGTTTTTGCTGAAACAATTCATGCTACTCTGTACATATTCTTTTCCTTGTAAACAATTCAGTCTTCTATAGGCTTCCAGGTATAGGTTAGTATTGTTGGTATGAAAAAGTTTTCACTTCAGCTGGCCACTCTTCCCCTAGTACAAGGCCATTCATTTGCTTGCCTACCAGTTTCTGAGCTGTAGGAATAACACCCTGATATATTAAGAAAAGCAGGAGCCTGTTTGCTATGCTGGCTTAGAAACTGAGGTTACCCAGCAACTGCTTCAAGAGCAGCTGGGCATTGTGTGCCCATGGATGATGGTGACCTCGGAGGGAAGAAGATGGAGACCTGAGGATGGCAAGCACCACGACTCTTTCCTGGTAAACCATCCTGGCTGTGTGTCAGATCCCTACATGTGGGAATATTTTGAGTTCATTAGTTATTTTGAGTTCATTGGATATTCTACCCATTTACCCAGGCTTCCATTCACAAATTCGGTGAATCTCTAAGTTTCAGCTTAATACGAGTTTATTTGTAAAGCTTTCACACTGAATAACTTGGAATCTCTGAGAATTTTGCTCTAACAATTACCTTTAACCAGGTACTTTTCAGAATAAATCTGCCCAGTGACCTGAATGACATGCAATGTTTTACACTGGTTTTAAAATAAAATAATCTGCATTCTGTCTTTAGAGACACATTCAGACCTGGGTTCTATTGAGTTCACAGAATCGCAGAATAGTTGAGGTTGGATGGAACTTCTGAAGGTCATCTGGTCCAACCCCCCTGCTCAAGCAGGTCACCTAGAGCTGGTTTCCCAGGACCATGTCTCCCTTCCAAGGAGGGAGACTACACTGCATCTCTGGGAAACTCGTGCCACTGCTCAGTCATCCTCATAGGAATCCTGATGTCCAGAGGGAACCTCTGGTGTTTCAGTTTGTGCCCATTGCCTCTGGTCCTGTTACTGTGCACCACTGAGTAGAGCCTGGCTCCATCCTCTTTGCCTCCTCCCTGTAGGTATTTGTACACATTGATGAGATCCCCCTGAACCTTCTCTTCTCTCACTTCAACAGTCCCAGCTCTCTTAGCTTTTCCTCATGGGAGACATGTTCCAGTCTCTTAATTCTTTTCATGGCTCTTTACTGGACTCTCTCCAGTAGCTCCAAATTCACAGTCACCAATATATTTTTAAGGGTAAAATCTAACCCTTTGGCTCTTTTGTTTGTTGTGTTGTTTGTTTTTGTTTGTGGCTTTGTTTTTGTTTTTGTTTTTTTTTTAACCATTCTGGCTATTTCAGGAACACTTAAAGTGGAAAGTAATGAGAAAATAAGTATATCTAATTTACTTTCAATTTCTTTTTTTTTTTCCTGCTAGATCTGCTTAAGAGGCTGTGGTCTTGATCTAAGTCATCTAAGAAATGAACAATTTATACAGGAGATTGATGAGTGTGAGGGGCTTTGGTAATATGGCAGTAAGTACCATAGAAATGTTATAAATACCTAAAAATTCAGCACAGAGAGGTATGGGCAACACTCCAAATGGTCGGCTCTATTGTAAGATGGAAAATAAAAGCCTTAATGGGCAAAACCTCTGCCTGTTATTGGTAAGAAGCACTAAAAGTAGCCATTCTTAGGAGCACTTGTGGTTGACTAGCACTTGTTACGCTGCAGGAGAGGAGAAGTAGTCCTGGGGAAGAGGTTTTTCTTTGTTGTATCAGCAGTTTTAAGTAAAGCACAGATTCTTTATGCTTCCAGGCTGGGTTATGTTAGAAGATGTATTGAGGATCGTGTAGGGGAATTATTATTTTCTTTCAAGAAGTGATGTGCTATGAATTAATGTTGTGACTAGTGAAATTTTACTTCTCTCACTTGTAGAAACTACAGGCACTTTTCACTTTTGCATGTGTTTCTAACTGAGGTGCTTCTTCAGATGATGTTACTAGGCTGTAAGGTACAGTTGCAAAGGCCAGGTACAATTAAATGGCTTGATTATATCTGCCATGTAAAATATTTTTCTAGCAGTATTAAAAATAGCATGCTCTCAGTCACTGAGGACATGGACAGAGTTCAGCTGCAGCTTGGCAACTGGATGTTGGCAGAATCTGTGTTACATACTTTGAATATTTGCACTAGCAGGGCTTACGTCAGTGACAATAATACAGATTTGTATGTTAAATACAGGAATGGCTTCTAGCAAAATGACAGAGTGGTTGGTAATGCCTTCTAATTCTGTGATTTTCTTCAAATTAGTTTAGGTATTGTTTTACCTAACGTCTGACATGAAGATCTGGCAAGCTCAAGTATGTTTAAAATAAATCTCTTCAGGGTTCTTCATACTTCCATTCCCACCTTGCCTGAATACACTTCACCAAATACATTGCTACTCTATGATGCTTCTGTCAGACCTAACTGAACAGGATTTAAAAATCTTTACATGGCTTTATGGTAAGAATATTCATGAATATAAATCCATAGTTTGCTCACACAGTATAATCCAGGTACATATTTTTCCTGTGCTGATTTATGGGAAATGTAACACAGATGAAAAACCCATGGTTTTTATATTTGACCATCTGTGCTTCTTGCTGCCAAGAAAAAGTCCTTTGCCTTTGCTCCTATAATTTTATTGACACTCTTGGCAGGTGAGGGTTTTATTAGCTTTTTATTATTTCACCTACTCTTAGTCCTTGTCTACCCTTTTTATGTCCATGGCAGCACTTTAAGAATATGCCCTGTTCTTTCCTGACTTTTAAAAAAATATATTTTATTTTATTTTATTGCAACTGAGCATCCTGTTTAGTCATTTTTGTTTCTCATCTTGACAGCTGCCATCCCCTCTGGCTTTTCTGCTTCCACCTTGTGGCTTATTAAGACTGCTGCTTTAAACCTAAGCACTCCTCATTTTTTCCCCACCTCTTCTGTGTTAACTTTAGGGAATCCAGGAATCGCCCTGTTGCATTAGAAGTCATCTTCATGTTTGCTCATTGCAGCTGTGCAGCTTGAATGTGACTCTACCCGTGTTGTCCCTGCCAAAGAGGACTAGTCATAAGGAAAACAGTCAACACAAAGAAAGAAAGGACTGGCCAACAGTATCTAGAGCTGACACTTCAGTTTCTAGTTTTGTTGAGGTCTACCAGTGTTTCTGTGAGCACAACTCACCAGGAGAACCCAGGTTAAGCCCATCTCCAGTGGTGACCAGCTCTCTCCATCAAACACACTCATATCTTTCTGGTGGGGGCCATTCTTCTCTGAGGATGGGTCTCTGGATCTGCCCCTGAGAAGCATGGCACATCTACCTCCTGCTCACACTCCTGTTTCAAAGATAGCCAGGGATGTCTGTGAGTGGGCTCATGGTGGGTGGCTTTGCTGGTGCTCTGCCAGGGGTCAGTCCAGGTGTGCTGCTGGACATGCTTGAGACTAACAAAGCTACTCTTGGTAGGTTCAGTACTCACCTGGAAATTCCATCCTAAAGCTCTGAGGCACGTGCTGTGCCTTGGTTTTTCATGTACAAAGCACCGCTAATTGTGCTCTTTACTTTTCATTTTTATTTCCATTCTCTTTTAGCAGGGCACTGTCTTGTACTGTTTAAGATGAGCCTCAAGGCACACTTAGGGTATTAATAATACTACTTGAAGGTGATGGACCTAACCAAGAAAGGCCTTGGCATTCTTTCAAAGGACAAAAGTTCCCTTCTTGGTCCAGAAACACAGTTGGTACTCACAAAATGTTCATTAAAATAATCAACAGTTTTCTTTAAAATTATCTTTGGTTGTCCAAGCTCTGATCCACATACCTGCCTGTATTCTTTCTTGGCACGTCTGTAATCAGAGGGATGTAACAAATAGGTAAATAATTTATCACATCTTTAATAAACTGGATGAAGAGAAATCAAGATCATGTTCAAAACCCATTTAACAAAAACTCATCAAATAAAATTATATGCTGTAATTGTGGTCTCCTGGATTTTGATTTGTTGCCAGACAATATTACTTAATGCACTCAGAAATTAAGAATTGGTATTCCAGTGGCACAATATATCAGAGCAACATCAAAGCCATTTATAGTCTGTGTGGCTGAGTTGCACATGAGGTTTAAGAAAATATTCTGTTTAAACACAGCCAGTTGTGGGGGTTTTTATGTTAAACATTATCAGGGATAACAATATTTCATTGGAGCCAGATGACTATCCAGAATCATAATTAATCATGATTATTTATGTCATACCTAATTATCAGGAAATAGCCCCAGGGATACACTTCAGCTATATTTCAGAGCCTTCAGACTATAATTACTTTGCTTTGTATTAAATATTCTGTCCATACTCTTGAAGAAGTTTAGAATACATTTATAAGAAATAAGGGCAAAGGGATAGAAATAAGTAATGTACAATCAAATAATGAAAATATGTGTATTTGGGGGGGCACTGAGTTATTACAAGGAAGTATAATAATTTCCTTCTTTTCATAATTAGGAAAAAGAAATGGCTTTCTACTGTAGTTTTTAATACGTGAACACACTAGCATAACAGCAAGCCCCTTAAACCATAGGCCTTTTAAAATTCTGTTAATGTAGTCTAAAGCAGATTAAAAGTAAAAAAAAAAAAAAAAAGCAATCCTACCTAAGGGTCTGAATTCTCAAAGATTTAATTTGTAAATTTTGAAAGCTATTTTTCAATGAGGACCTTTCATATTCTAAAGAGTTTCATAGCTTCTGATGTTGCTTGTAAAAAATAGATGCATTTCTGGATTATTATTTATAACCCATTGTGTGTAATTAAAGCATTTAACAGGACTTGTAAAATTATGTAGGTAATGTACATGAGTATGTATACGTGTAATTTACATTCCTGGTTGTTAATGATATTGAATACTTTTTAAATGGAAAAAGGGTAAGTCTGAACATAAGAGCTCAAAATTTGCACACACTTGTGGACCTAAGCTATAATTTTATTGAAGGGCATACCACACAACAAAGTCATTCCTGTATAAATGAAAACCTGGACATTTATTTTTATAAATAAGGTTTTTTTTTCCCCTTGTTTTTGCTGATAAAAAAGACAACAACATATTTTCAGCACTGCTATAGCCAGAGGTTGTTTTTGGGAACACGGTTCTTGCATAACAGATTTGCAGAACTATGCTGGAATGCATGTCATTATGCCATCTGGGAAATGGGGGGGGGGGGGGGCGGGGGTGCNTTGGCTTTGGGGATTTTTTGGGGTTGTGCTTAGAAAAGTTATGTATGACCAGGCCCAAAATTCACAGTATATTTGGTTATTTCATTAACTGACAGAATATGTATTTAGAAGTACTCCTTCTGTACAGCATTTTGGTGTGTGCTTAAAGTTAACGTGAAGTTGGAGTCTCCTGATCTCAGTTCACCCGGTTCCCAGTATGTGTGTGGTTAAACATGGTTTGTGCCAGAACCAGAATGCTCGGTGCAGCTCACGCTGGCTTCAGTGAACTGCCCTGGGACTAAACACTTTCATCCAGCTGTCATGTAGGGAGTGCTGAATCTCCTCTTGATCTTGGCAGGGGTACTTTAGGATCTGGGTAGTTTCACTCTTTAGGCCTAATCTTTCCTAGGTCCCACTGACTCTGGAATCGTGTTTCTCTAATGCTCTTGTTGTGACTTGTCCGTGATTTAGTTAAGCGAAGGTGAAGTGCCTTGGCAGCCCCATCATTGCTGAATTTAATGCCCAGGCCCTTTTTTTTAATGTCTATATATTTCATGGCACAGTTTTGAAACAAAACCCTCATTAAAGTAAAATTATAGTATTATGCTCTTCACTAAATTATTCAACCTGCTTAAATGTTAAGAAAAAAAGAATTAAGAGGGTGTTATTTTAAAATGCTAAAAAGGAATGCCTCATGTTAAGGCTCAAAGACAACAAGCTCCTCTTAACACTGTGGCAGACAAATATAGAAATTATTTGCTATTATTTAACATAGAGACAGCCCTCAGATAGGGTTCATTATGGTTAATAACAGTGCACTGTTTATCTAAACCAGTGATGAAAAACAATATATACATTTCAACTGCCACTTCATGTCTTCTGTGAATAATCATATGTGAAATGGAATGTCACCTGGGGAAATATTAACAAATGTGTCAATTTTTATATCTTCTATCTCAAATGGTATTTTTCTTCTCTGTTTGCTTCCTAGCCTTAGCTGGATTCCACCACCACCCCTCCCCCTTATTTTAAACATCATTACAACAGAAAGCAAATTGTTTGGGTAATGGAACATTCAATTAAACCAACTAATATTGAAAGGTACTGTTATGAATTGACCACTTTCGCTTGGCATTTTCCCCCTCTATATTTATCCAGTTCCCTGAGATTTCTGAGCATTAACATCTAAGTGATGCACTGTTTGTTGCTACTGATGGACAGGAGCAGGATTCTCTTAATAAAGCATTAAGGTGAAAACAATGATCTAGTCACTTTTTAGAGAAAATTGTTTCATTCTTTTTTCCTCCCAACCTACCAGCCTTCCAAGGCAACCCCTGAGCAAGACACAGTGAAGCTTCTGTATCTGGTGTTGATTCAGTTTACAGTGAGGCAAGCTGAGACACTTCCCTGAGCAAAAATTCCTGAAGCGGTGAGTGGTTGAGATGAGAAGCTATCTCTGAATTCACCTACCAGCAGCCCATGGGAAATGAGAAATGAAAAATAAAAACAACACAGAAAATTGTTCTGGAAAGGAGAAAGTGGTCTTCATCTAAGCTAAAATTGCTAATTTTTTTTCCATAAGGAGCAGTCTTGTGTCTGGGTTTAAACACTCCCCCATCTCCTGGTGGGTGATTTGATATTTGGGGTCTGCATAAATTCCTGGGCCAGGCCAGACAAACACCTTTGCTTTCACCATGTCTGCTTTTCCTCAGGTTGAAAGCTATTTCTTTCCTTAGAACCCTCCACTGATTTCTACTGTATACTACAGACACCAGAAAGCTGCAGCTCAGTTCTGGCTGGCAAGTAATGGGGCCAGTACGTCTGCAAGGTAGAGGGGTCTGCCAAGCTGGGAAAAGACACTGAAGAATTGAATTTTCTCTAATTTTGATCTGGCATGCATAGGAGAGGTCAGGATTACATTATCCAAGAACACAATGGAAGAAGGAGGATTATTAATTTATGAAAGGTGCATATGAAACAATCCACAATAGAAGTTTTTTAAGAAGTAGATGTAGAATCATATAATCATAGAATGGTGGAGGTTGGAAAGGACCTCTGGAGATCATTGAAGCTTTGTTTGCCTGTACATGCCATTGTGAAGGCTGTGGCAACTTCTGGATTGTTAGAATAAGGATCTGTTGTCCATTTACTCTTCCCAGTGCTTTCTTTCATCTTCCATTTATTATTTTACATTTTTTTCCTACCTCCCAAAGTTTTTTCTGCAGGAAGAGAGATTTGACTTGTGGCATCCATCCAATGTTATGGGTCTCAGTGGCTTGTAAACCCTGGAGTGTGGCTTCAGTGAGAAATCCACTGGGAAAATAATCTCATTTCCTTTTAGAAATTGCAACCTCAGTGGGGAAAAAAAACAAAAAGTTCTTGCAAATAATCTGCTGTTTGTATACTTGTTGTTTCCCGCCTTTTTACTTCAAGTTTTCCCACCATGGAAGCCCATCTTTTATCACACATTTCTCTTGTGTAGTCTTTCCAAGCCACAGCAGAACAGAGGAACTATTTTTAAGTTACTGTCTATTCAAATTGTTTGAAAACCTATTAAAACACTACATATACAACTTGGAGATAATGTTAATCTCTTCCTGGAACCTATTTGTCTTTGCTGAGGCTCAGAAACAATCTAGGTGAAAAATCCTTTTATGTGGTGCCAAGTTACATATTGTTTACAGCTGTATTAGCCACTATGGATAATCTCCCAGTATTTTAATATTAAGTACACAGTAGACACATCTGTACATTAAGTGCACAGTACATGTGAGTATTCAGCTCTACATCCCTCCCAAAAGAAAGGAAGTAGAGAATATTATATAGATCATCACTTATGTGCCATTTTTCTGTTATTCTGCTTTGTCTTCAGTTCTTTTTGGATAATCTTATGGAATTAGTTAGATTATGATAATGACTTTGGTTTATTTGCATTAGTCTATGGAAGAAATGACCTTGAACTCCAAATTGATCTCAGCTACCTTTGGTCATTCGGAACACATAAGTTCTCTCTGAATTCAGTGTAGATGGACAGTGAGGTTCAAAACATTACACAGCTCTCCTGTCGTAGAAACCATTTCTATAGGCATATTGTTGAGAGGGGCTGAGCCCCTCCAGAGTCCCCTAATATCAGTGTTTGTGTATCTCAAAGCTTAAGTGTCCACACCATTATTCAGCTGTTCCACAAGAGAATGGATTATGTGTCTTTAAAAAACAGAGGCTTAGACCTCTCCGTATGAATCCTCATTTAGTGTATAGAAGTCCTTGTAGAATCTTGTAGGGTTTCTGTATAATTTTAAAGATTTTCTCTAAGGACTTAATAATGCTGATGCACTTTCATACTTGATCATTTTTCCACTTATTTGGCTAGCAGTCCCCCAGTTATCTGGCCACTCTGGGCACCTCAACAATAAAGTGGAGAAGAGGAGCAGTAATCTCTACTAATGGCTATTGAAACTTTCTACAGGAAATTAACAGATAACAGGGCTGTGGATAATTAAGACAAAGGCAGTTTTCTCCTTTGTATGCTCCTGGAAGTCCAGACTAGAAGGTAATTATGGATGACTCCTACATACATGTTACATGTATGCATATGGAGACATAGATGACAGCCATCAGTACCATGCCTTTTGATTCAATGGAGTCAGTCAAAAAGCCTGTCCTGTGTTTTTCAGTTGCTGTCTCACTCAAACTGATTTGACTATTCTACTGAGGTATGTAATATTTTCCATCCTTTTTTTTAAATCATAGTTCATTTATCTAAAACATTTGAAAATATTTTTTTTAATTTCAGTAATCAAAATTAACATATTGGATAAATATAAACATTTATTTGTGTCATTGTTTAAATTTAGAAAATGTTATTTTCCATTCAATTTTCATTCAGAAATATTTTTCTGATTTACATAGAATGAATAATCTTTTATAAATTTCTCAGAGTGGAATTTAAAAATCCTCATCAGGGTAAAATGAAACATTTTGTTAAGAAAATTTTATTTTTTAACTTTTTGATTCACTACAAATTGTCATGAAAGTGGCAAGAACAAGCAGATAGAAGAGTTATCCACCAATTGTTATTGCTGAAAACTGTTTAAAGTTTTAAAGTGTTTTCATCTGTAATATGTCTAGATTAGTTTTTAACTTTCTGTTCTTTTTCTTGCCTCTTATACACTCAGTAATAGTTGGATATTTCACTAAAGCACTCCAGATATGTGGCTTTGTTGTTCTTAAATGCAAAACAGAACCGATCAATAATCCTGTCTGCTGTTAAATAGACCTAGACATGGTTGTGTTAAAAGTAGAGAAAATGAACAGTGCAGGATTAACAAGTATTTTGATCTCACTGCTTGCTTAATTCAGCTAAAATGCAATAGTATTTTGTGGGATTAATCAGGAATGTTTATTTAAAAAAATACACATCAAAAGGTTGGTCTTTGTTTTTTGTATCTTTTTTAACCTTCTGTGGTTTTTATTTCAAACTCTTTGCACTCTTTTTTTTTCTTTTTTCTTTTTTTTTTTTTCCAATTTAACTATTGATTCCGTTAATTTTCTGTATTTATTTAGCATTAGATACAGGAGGTAGTCAGGTAGCCAGTGAAATAATTTTAGAAGAGCCTCACCATAACCTATCAAATTCAAGAGAACATCCTTCACTGACCTCAGCAAATGTGCTGTTTAAAAGAAGTTTCAGATGTTGATTGAGCATTGTGATAACATCTTTCTAGTGTAAACTCAGTAGCTGCATATCCCCTTCTCTTTATGTCACTTCATTACATCCCACTGCAAAAGGTCAAAGCCATAGAGACCAATACAACACCTTTTATTAGGAGCAATGGCAAGGAGCTGTTGCTTAGGTTTGCTTTGTTCTGACTGTTACTCTCAATGTCACTGAAAGACAGCATGAAAATTAAAACATTAAAGGGAAATATAATAATTGTGAGTTGCCCTCATCTGCTGAATAACAGGATCTTTTCTGGAGGCTGTGTTCCTGGTGGATGGTGAAAAGCTCTGTCTGAATGTGGCTGAACTTTAGAAATGTAATTTTTTTCAATCTAGATCTTTATATCTGAGCAGTTATGAACTCTCCAGAGCAGGGAACATTTCAAATCAAACATATGCACTGGAGCAAAATGTGGATTTGGCAAACATGACACAAGATAGCACATCAGTCAGTTTGCAGCTGGCTCTTTATAAATCTGCAGTGTTCTTTTCCTAACCCTTAAATGTCACTCAAGAACACAAAGCATTTTGTACTTTCTAAAATGTAGAAACTTTACAACCCTATATCCAAAAACCCCAATTTTTTATAATTCTATTAAGAACTGCAGTAAAATGCTGAAAAATCAAAATTCACTGTGCGGGTATTTGGATTTTTTATTTCATCTTCTGTTGCACTTTTATAACATATGGTAGTAGGTAATATATTTTGAAATACAAACTTATTTTGAAACCAAGCATCAAAACTTTTGTTTCTAGGAAAACTGAAACCTGCTACTTTGACTGTGCCAAAAAGAATTGTGGTGTTTGTTGTCTGTTTGGGGTTTTTTTCCCAGATTCAAAGCTCTTCTTCAAAACCTGTCAACCTCAAGGGTTTGACAGGTTCCCTCAGGATATTTTCTAGTATCTCCAATTTCTTGACTGCAAGGCTCTTGCACAGTAGTTGCCCCTTTCCTGATTTGGGACAATAATAAAAAAATAAAAAAAAATGGGGAAGTTGAGTAATAAAAAAAGAATGGAGGAAAGTATGAATTAGCTTTAATGTAGGCAGCAGCATGCCTCCAAACTTTCAATTCCCCTGTGGTCAAGTTCTGTTTAGCACTTAGACTGCTTTCATACATATATATGTTTTTCCTAAGCTAACAAAGATGTCTTCTCCTTAAGGATGAATTTTAGGTGTGAGTGAGCATGAAGATGGTGTGTGTCAGAGGTTTGACTTCAGGGATTGCTGATCTCTTAAAAAATATTTTTAAAGTAGCTTAGGTAAGTAGAGGTAAAAAACCTAGGAAAGTAATGTGACTCTGGAAAGAGAGAAGGCTTTGGGGGCCTCATCTCAAAACGAACAGTCAGCTAAAATTCATTATTGAACTAGTGGGGAAAGAATGCTAATGAGAAAGAGCAAACAAACCCTGGCTGGTTTAGTAATGTCCTGATTTATGTACTGCACCAGGGCTCTCTTTTTGCTTCTCCTCATCTTTCTAGATGTATTGAAGAAGATTTCCGTAGGGGAAGTGAACACCTGGAATTAGCCTTGCGCCCATGAATTAGGCAAACATTTCACTGAAAAGGAAAAGAAGACAAAAAATAGACTGGGTGCAAGACAAACAACAATCTAAGTCAGTCGGTAGACTCTGGTCTCTCTTAGCCAGAAACAAAACCATGATTATTTAGCTGCTGGTATTTGATAGAAAACAAACTACAGATCAAAGCATCAAGGGAAGAAAAGCAGCATGGAAAAGTTCATATTATCTAGCATTAACCTGCATTAACTGATTATGTACCTGAAGCTTGAAATTCAAAGCATTACAATAGTGGAAATAGGGGTGGTTTCCTATTTAAAACAGATGTACATCTTTCTGATTACATTTAACTGTTTCTGCAGCCAGCTGACAGGGAGAAACCACCACCTGATGAACATGCCCTGTGTGAGACCACAGCATGAACATGTGGTGCTGCCAGGCAGTGCTGCCTCACGTCACTGTGTGCTGCTCTGTCAGCGTGCCAACTCCATGAGTATTTTTGAGCTGTAAACTGATTTAAAGATACTCATTATGACCTACTTGCATCAAATCAATCAAAATTCATTACTGAGGTAATAAAGGGATGTTACAAACTGTCATAGATTTTCTTAATCACTCCATTAGATTTCCAATTCTTTAGTATCCAGACACATTTTCAACTGCTGGGCACATGCCACTATCTGGGTAGAGTGAGTGAGTAGAGGTATAGCATGAAAATATGTAAAAATAGTTCACACTGACTACTCAGCTGGCTGCTTCTAGATTAAAAAACAGCTGGATGAAAACAGACTGAATTGTGTTATGCCACATATTAATGCATATTTGAATGGTCTAGAAAGCCATTCTAAAAACCAGGTACCTCTAAAAGCCTGCTGATGCCAGGGAGTGCTGACCTGGCCTCAGCACATAGTCCCTGCTTGTGTAGCATTTACTAATACTGAGTACTCTCATCAGGAGGTTTGGATTCAATACTATTTTGGAATACATTTGTATAGATTCTATATTATTATTATTTTCTTTAAAGCTGTTTTATTTTTCTTTTCTAGTCCCTAAATCCCTCTCCCTTATTCTCTCTCTCTCTCTCTCTCTCTCACTCTTCCATTTGGGAAGAGAGAGGGGTTAAGAGAAAGCATTTGTCATTTCTTCTAGTGTCTGGCCTACTTATACCCATTGGCAGTCTGAAATTGCAGTAGCAGAGGATAGGGTAGTTCATCCATATTTCTGTGTATAGACAGAAGGGTAAAGGATACAAGTCCAAGTATGTACATTTAATATATGTGCACAAGCAAATTTGGTGGAAAAGGAGTTTGCAGTTGTGAGTAGATTCTGGGACAAGTCAGTAATAAGTTTAGGAGAGGTTTAGAGAAGAAAAGACTTCCAAGAGAGGAAAGTGTGTCTGATGAGAGGCTGGAATCATCATTTTTGTGACTACAGAAAGGGATTATGTGAGAACTTCTGTGATGGATGAGATAGGGTAATAGAAGATGGAGTGGGGCAGAGAGGGAGTGAGCACAAAATGTTAAGCATGAAAGCAAGAAAAGCGCTCTCCAAAAGGAGGGAGAAGTGCTGAAGGAAAGAAAGCAAAAGGTAAGAGGAAAAGAAAGAAGAACAAACAGTAGCAGCCACTTCTGCACTGGATAGAAAAAAAAAATGGTCTTAAGGAAAAATTAATTAAAGAGATATCTGGAAAGATAAAAAATGACAGAGAAAAAAAAGGAACAGAACAGAGTGAAGTTGCAAAGAGGAAGAGAGAGACAAAATACATGTAAATGAAGATTTTAATTAGTACAAAGTATAGTGATATCTACAGAAAAAGAAAAAAAAAGCACATGGATGAAATATCAGAGACAACCATTTAAGTAGGTTCCTTCAGGATCAGGTTTTTATGTCTTGTTTTTCACTACTGAAATTTTAAAGTTGAACACAGTTCTTACCTCTGGATTGTTCTGGCCATTTTTCCCCCTGTGACTGTCTATCATTGCTCCAGCAACACAGAATGATGTGACCCACATTTCCCATGTTTATATCTGCTCATTTTTTATCATTGTTTTCTACTGACATGGATTCCTTTCTTAAAGCAATCTTTTTGTCTGCACTGACTGAGTTTCTGGATGACAACTTCTGTTGTATATGGGATTTTTTTTTTGTTAGACCTGTGGGCACCCAGTCACTGTTCATTTCCTCTGCATCTCTCAGCACTGCTTACCATGAATACCTCTCAAGGGATGACCAGTCTTTCTAAGGAAACACTGGTGGTGAAAATGTACTCAAGCTACATTTGCAAGGAGTTTGTTCATGGAGAATATGTTTTATTAATACTGTTGCAGTTTATTTTTCACACAGTCGACTCCTATGAATTAGCTTTTGTCAGGGAGACAGAGTCATCAGCTCCCTGACACAAGCACAGTCTGTGGGATTGAACTCTTCATTAAAGAAATTGGATTATAAAATACGTCTGTCTCAGAAACAGGTTCAGTTAATGGCAGTAAAATATAATGAAAATCTGAAAGCCCCTATAGCTTACTTTCTGCTGGTTTGAAAAGTTTGAAATGCTGGTTTGTATCATAACTTCTTCCCATTCCCTGTTCTTATTAAGGAAGCTAATGTAATGAGGGAAGCAGAAAGGTGGATAATAGTCCTGCCTTCAGGATCTGGATGGCAGCATGGATTTGAGTGTAGCTTTAAAAGGGACAACACGTTTGCTGCATGGTTGTATGTTGTGCTTTTGCAGGCTCTGAATGAATTTGATAGACATTCTGAAAACTTTCTCAAGTAAGCTTTGCATGGAAGGAGTATACTTAAGGGACCATTTGTGCCATCTTATTAAACCAAGTGGTAAACTTGGCATCATAACTGTGTGAATGTTGCATTGTCTAACTGGAGGGATGGCCCTAGAACAGGCATGTGCACTTAAACTTTGGTCTAGCTAGAACAGGAGTCAATGGCAGTGGAGATGTTGTAGTCCAGACCTCAGCACCAAATGAGCCCTGGAAACATTGTCCAGCTCATATCAAAGCTCATGTCACCTTGTCTTCACTGCATGGGTCCTGTAGGTGATTACCCATGAGGAACTATCCGGTGTAACCATCCTTAGACAGGATGTCTGAGTGGCCTGGCCATTCCCAGTGTGCACTTTCCCCTCACCCTCGGAGGCAGTGAAATGACACTAAACAGAAGTGCAGAGCAGAACCTGTTTCTGCCTGAGCACTCTGCCTCTTAGCGTACAAAGGGAAGGAACAGCCAAGACATGGATTTTCAAAGGCATGGGAGGAACTGGGCACCCAGCTTCCATCAGGTTTTAACAAAAAGACACCTTAGACTTCAGTTATGAGAAGTGCTGATTTTATGCCAATTCCATGGTCTTCACTCAGGGCAGAAGTTTATTCTCATGGCAAGGTTGCACAGGATCTCCCAGGGGGAGACCTCAGTTTTAAGACCTTCTGTCACCAACAACTCACACATGACATTTTATGTGATGCTGCTGAATTTTTCTTCCATACAGCCTCAATACATAAGCAACACCCCCCAAACCAAGAGGAAGGAGCCCCTGGACTGCAGTGAGCTGTGCACAATGCTTACAAGGAATAACCTCTTCTGAATGAAAGAAAAAGACCATAGGGATGGAGACTAGGTGGAAAGGAAAGGGAGAACTCAAACCAGCCAGCCCATGGTTCAGGTTTTGAAGCATTATCAGTCAAAAGAATAGCTTGGTAACACAATCTTCCATCAAAACTCTCCCACAGAAACATGGTTTCAGTTCTCCTGGTCAAACTTCATTAGATGGTTGGTGTGTTTGGAAGGTTATAATGTCTTTCTCTACTAGCAGACTTGTTCTATATGGGACTGGTGACAAGGGGAAATAGAGCAGGAGGGAAAAAATTAGTGTGTTAGAACCTTTAGCAGATGGATAGTCTTTCTATTTAGGGTTTAGCTACTGACTGTACTAGGTATTGTTGGATTTGCAAAGACTTATGGACTTGCTTACCATCACCACAGGTAAGTTAACCCATGAATGCCCCTTGAAGACTGTGAGGGTCTGTAAAGGTAGGTATGCATGTCACACAGACAACATACTTATATGGCTGTGTACATCTCATTAAGTTAAAGGAGTAACTCTTTTCCTGTTTCCACTCTTCTAACTGTATAATATCTCTGCATAAAAGGAAGAATAGGTAAAGGAAAAAGTAAGGGTAGTTATTTTTACACATACATACGTCTGTGTATATATAAAGATTTCTATGACAATGAAGCCAGTCTGGCCAAACTGTTTGCCTCTGGGAGATTTTGTATTAAGCCTTGTATTCTTACCAGCCTCACAATGATCTCAGATAAGCAAACTGCACCTTTGTGAAGGGAACAGAAGAAAATCTATTGTTCTGATGTTTATCTATTTGCATATTTAGAAAGAAATGTGATCTCATTCCCCATTCATTGCCCTGTTTTATTCTTCAGTTTATCTCTGAATACATTTTCTTTGACCATCTCTCTGATGCAGATACTTAAAGTAATCTTAATGAGTGGAAACCCACTGTTTATTATTAAAGCTGTTTAAACAAAGTAAGGTTTCATTTTCTTGTGTAGGCTCCTCTTAATTGTAATGATCTCATTCCCTAAAGAGTCTGTGCTTCCATTATTAACTCCTATTAATAATTTGTATTAATAATACACCACACAAGTCCCAGTCTGTGCTGAAATACTGCAAAACAATCCTCAGACAGGGAGGAAACAGTCTTCGTGTTTTGTTTTAAAAGGAAGCAGAAATATTTTACCTAAAAATAAAGCCAAGTATAATATTGCACCAGATTTTCTATTATTCTGATACATTACTCTTCTTGTACTACCAAGAAGCATTAAACATGTCCTGAATAGACACTGGAGACATCCTACCTTGAAAGGTTGAGATACTTGTGGCATGAATTGGTAGATAAGGTCAGGCTGCCCTTGTGCAGTTGTAACACCAAAGCTGGAAACCTGACTGTGGTATCTCTAGTTGGAAAAATTGTAAGTCTGCCCTGAATTTCTCAAAGACTGCTGCAGAGCAGAACAAATTCATAAAGATGCAATACATAAACAGGACATACACCATAAGGATCTGAATTAAACTGTCACTGTCACACTGCTCTAGACATAAGCACTGGTGCAGTGAGAAGCATCACCACATTGGCACCCATGTGACTGCAGCTGATGTAAAAATATCTATTACTGCACATTTGAACTACTTTGTGGTGCCACCTATGTAGTACTCATTCAGGGGGTGGAAAAGAGGGGATGTAAAAGAAGGAAGAAGCATGGAAGCAGCCACAGACTCACTGTCATCCAACCATACCTCAATCCTCCTTCCAGGTGTGTGTGGCTGCTCAGAGGCCAGGCAGAGTTTGCAGTACAGGTAGGGAAAGGACTGATGGGCTTTTTCCTGCAGCCCCCAGAACTCCAGAGCCCCTCAGGACAGCCTGGCCAAGGGTGGAGACCAGGGCAGAAAAGAGAGGTTGAGTCACAGTAGCAGGAGGAAAACTATGCTTCAGTCCTCCTGGGACATGTGGCCTAAGTCTTTTGATTTACTAGGACATAAATAATTCTGCTTATCATTGTTTCTAAAATTAATGTTTCGTTATTTTTCCCTATGGTAGTTTCCTAGTTCTAAATATGTAGGCTGACCACTTCAGCATGTTGTCTTTTTTTTGCAGGGCACTTGGTAGTGCATAATTTTCCCATGCTTCCTGTGAGGACATCAGCCTGCATCTTAATTAAATTTAAGCAGCATCTTCTAGACATCTGACTCTTTCTGCATCTCTGCTGGTGATGCTGGGCAGAGAGAAGCAGGGACTGATCTAATGCAGAATTACTGTGGAGGAGCTGAGCCCTTGTTATGATGAAAGCTGATCTGATGCCTCACGTGAGGAAAGGGTGTCCCTGCCATGTCTCAAGCATCCTGGCTGGACAAGTCCTGATGGTTGTGTTACTGCTGTAGTGCCTCTGCTTCCACTTCTGGCAGTGCACAGTGAGGCCAGGGATGAGCCAAACACCAGGGGCTGTATCTGGTACAGAGATGATCCTTGTGGCTCTCCTACTATATATTTCATTTGAACCACGTTCAGGGCTCAGTCAGGCTGTCTCCAGAGCCCCTGAACCCAGTCTGCATGAGTGAGATGACAGTGTCAGCTCAGCTCAGCTCATCCCTTCCACGTAAGCCAGGACTTGCTACCCCAGCCCTTTGGCAATGGGGAGTATGGGTGCAAAGGAGTACTTGCTAGCCTTACTGATGTCCCTGAATAAGGCATTTCCTTTTCTTGTATCAGCTGTTGCTTCTCCCTCTAGGTCTTTTTCCCCTCCCCTACAGCTTTTTTACCTTATTCACTCTTGTGGCTTTAATAAAAAAGGAGTTTGAGGGAGGCAGAAGATTGTACAGAAGGGACATCAGGTGTCTGAATTCACCCTATGTAGATAAGTACTTTTTAGTAGGTATGGTAAAAAAAGTGTGGTGGAAGGAGCTTTGTGTTAGATAGTATAGGCTTGTTATATCTGGGACATTTTACAGGAAATATTGATTATAATAATATTCATTTTGAACAAAATGGAATGTAATGAAGTGACCCCCTCACTTTCTGTAATTCAATGTTTTGAAAAGACTGAAGCTGATCAGACTGGAACCCCTTGGCTCCATTTTGGAGTGGCTTTCACTGCAAATTTTGCTTTAAATGAAAAATTATAAATGACAAATGTCAAAATAGAAAGTCAGATTTTAATTAAAAACATTTGTAGGGCAAGTTCTGAAAATAAACATTCTGTTCTGATCTAATTTGGAAAGATTAAAAATCCTGGTCTGTCTCTGAGACAGAAATTCTGGCTCCTGCATAGCTCTGATAATATCCAGAGATCAAGTGTGGCATTGATCCTGGATTTCTTGACCAGTAAAACTGCTTTTGTGTATGTGTGTGTGTGTGCATTTTCTGCAGATGGCTTCCATTCCTCTTTATCATAGCAGTTCCCAATATCAGCCAAAAATATCTGCACAAAAGCCTCTGTTATGTCTCCAGGCTTGAATACTGGCCAATGTTACATATATGGAGAATAGTAACTCTGTGTCTTGAAAGGCTCTCTCTTGCATTATACTGACATAATCTGAGCTGGAGAAAATGCAGTGTGTAAACTGAAATTGAATGAGCCATAAAGACTTAAATTATTCATTTGGGAAGCATGTTCTGAGTGTCACCAAAACCCTAGAGATCGGGGAAAAATAAATAAAAGCCTTTTCTCTTTTGTTATTGGTATGTATCTTTGCTTACTGAACCCTGTGCTGGGCAGCCAAAAAGGTCCTGCAAGGGGCAGAGGACTTGAAATTTCCATTATGGTGTTGATCTGTGGCAGCATTTGGTGAAGTGCCTTCTAAAAGCAGCCTCTGCTCAGGGAACACAAGATTTGCAGCAGCTTGAAAGCTACATGGCTTTCCCTCTTGTTACTGAAGAAATAAAGCTTCCTTTTAGACTTTGCCACAACAATAGGAGTTCCAGATGTAGTCTTCTATTACAGATCAGCAACAACAAAGATATGTATTTTCTAGAAGTAAGTGCCATTTTCCATTCCAATAATCCTATGTAATTCTATGCCTCTACATGTTCTTTATTTTAGGATTAATATACCTGAGGAGAAGACTGCTTGTTTGAGTCCCCTGCAATGAAAGGGCAAAAAAGGTGCTGGATTTCAATAAGGTGTTAGCTGAAGTACTCAGACTATTCTAAATTATATGTATTAGTACTTTTTAAAAAAACACTGTCTAGTAGACACCATTTACTTTCCAGTGTCTGTAGTCCATGGAATGGGAGAATATACAGCTTGAGAAAACAAAGCTGAAAACATCTCATTATTCTGCTGATTTTTCCTGCCTTTTCTTACAATAAAAACAGGTTTCCCACAGCATATACCTCAGCAGTCTCTGCTAAGCCAGGCAGGACTAGTCCTGCCCTTTGCTGGGGGGTAGACTGATCACAGTGATAGCTCAGCCTCTTCCCCAAATGGTTGGGTACCCTCGGGCCACAGGACATGGCTGTGTATTGGGGGGTGCCTAGACCTCCAAAACTGGCTTTGCAGCTTAGATTCTCCTTGCTGCAGCCCAGGCAGTGGGATATGGCTAGCAAAAGAATTGTCAGGGCTCAATCATTGCAGTGGTGCATTAGTAATGACTATAAATTAAAGCAAACTCCATGTGGTATTTAGAGCATGTGTGGACTCCAGTTACGAGATTGTCATCCCACTCATCCTGCTAAGGCCAGGGAATCCCTGATCATGGGAAAGGACCGCAGAGTTTAAAGCATTTTCACACCTCTGGGGTATGTTTGGAAGAGGACAGTCTCACATGCCTGAAAGCTTCAGACCAGCACAGGAGAGGGCAGTTTGGCCTGGTGGAGGGTGAGGTTTGGCACTACAAACACATCCACAAGCCACAGAGCAACCCCTTTTCCTCAGTCCAGATTGCAATGTTGCCAGGAGTGCAACACTGGGAAGTGCACAGAGCCCACTTCCCACCAGCTGGGAAGCCATCAGAGGAGATGGCTTACCTAGAATCATAGAATCATAGAATAGATTGGGTTGGAAAAGACCTCCAAGATCATCGAGTCCAACCCCTGATCCAACTCCAATTACTAGATCATGGCACTAAGGGCCATGTCCAATCTCTTTTTAAAAACCTCCAGGGATGGTGAATCCACCACCTCTCTGGGCAGGCCGTTCCAATGCCTGATTACCCTCTCTGTAAAGAATTTCTTCCTAACATCTAACCTAAACTTCCCCTGGCAGAGCTTAAGCCCATGTCCCCTTGTCCTGTTGTTGGTTGCCTGGGAGAAGAGGCCAACCCCCACCTGACTATAACTTCCCTTCAGGTAGTTGAAGAGAGTGATGAGGTCACCTCTAAGCCTTCTCTTCTCCAGACTAAACAACCCCAGCTCCCTCAGCCTCTCCTCATAGGACTTGTGCTCCAGCACTGAGGTGGAGAGGCTAAAGCAAGCAGGGATGGGATGAGACAGGGCTTTCAGACAGCGTTTCAAGCACATTGTAGTGACAGGGAATTTTTCCCTGTCGTGGGATCATGTGAGCACCTCTGTTCCACCCCCCTGTATCATTATCGAGACAATGGCTGGCGTACCTTGCCTGCTATTGTCTTCGTGGCAAATAGACTTCAGGGAGGGAATAAAAGGTGGGTGTTAAAGAGCTTGACTGCTATAATTGTGTCCTATTAGCTTAAACATTTCTCCCTCTTTTTTGCACATTGATCCAGCCTTAAGACAAGAGATGGAGTAAAGATGTTATCTGGGGTTTCTTCACTTCCTTATTTTGTGGATTTTTTGTTTGTCTGATTGGTTTTTAACTTTAAATTAATGTTTAGACTATCCAAGTTTATGTGTAGCTCTAATGAAATAAAAGTATTCAGCCCTTTTCTCCTCTTAATTTCAACCAGTCCCTGGGAAGCTCCCCTCAACAGGCTAAATGCTTAGATTTAAATGACATTTCCCTGTTCACAAAACCAGTAATATCTTATGTTATCCATGTTAGTAGAAAAAGTAACATAATTCTTGGGAGGGATAGGATCTTGTAGTTAGGTTATATGAATCTTAAGTTACCACATGAATATTATTATTCAGGGTAGGTTTCTCATCTTTTTTTTAATGTTTTCATCATAATCCACTGGAGGCTTTGATGTACATTCAACAGCAAATTGAACTGTGACAGGCAAAGCAATTTTCATCTCAGTAGCTTCTGCCTTGTCCCTAACTTGGAAACTTCTGCCTTCGCAGTATGGATTGTGAGGCTTCACTTAAACTAGTGCAGTTAACAGCCAGGCTTATTAAAGTAAACCTTAATCTGTTTTGATTCATGACAAGATACAGTACTGCAAAATGTGATGGTCAAGACGTGACTCAAAAGCTATCCAGCCACCTTGGCTACAGGGATGGCAGCTTTCAGAAGATGACAGAGTGTGCAACAAGGAAGTAGAGATCACTTCAGCAGCAGCGTTTTAATCTGGCAGTAAATGTGTGACAAGATCCTTAGAACCTCTCAAAGAACTAAAGTTACAGGAGAGGAAAATATTTGTGTACTTGTTCTCCCATGACTGCAATGTTTTCCCCCCTTGTGCCTGTTCCTGGTTTGATGACAAGGATAATGTTGAAAGTTTAAGCCATCTTCAGCTCTAGAATTTTCCAATAACATTCCAGCATGAAATCTGAAGGAGGGGTAGCAGCTTTGTGTGTCATATTTAGCTGCTTTGAAATTGTGTGACATTAAACCACGGGGAGAAAAACAAAATCTTGAAAGCTGATAATCCCTGCACTTTGTTTGCTACAGAAAAGCCAGGTTAATCCCAAAATATTAATGCTGCTTCTGGTGCTGACATGCCATCTGCTCTTCTTCAGACATGACCAAATGTGAACTTTAAAGCTGTTCTTGTAGGTGACACTTATTTGTATCTTCAGACATTTTACCTTTATGTAAACATACTTTCCCTTTCCCTGTAGAAACTAATTTCTGTAGTGATTTTGTAATTAACACATGGCAGTAGATGCTACAGGTTGGCTTGGGGTTTTTGAATTCTTTCTGGAAGGGTTTTGGTGGACTCTGATGCCTAGTTCTCAGGTGTAGAAGTGTGCTCCTGATGATTTGGCAGTCTGTTTGCCTTATTTCCAAGTGGTAAACAAAGTAAGCAAGACAATTTTGGCAGCTTTGAATAGGAAGGGGAGAAGAAGTCTTTCTGAAAACTAGCTAATGTGCTTAGAGAAGCTGGCCCAAGAACTCAGGGGTAAATCCCCAGCAGTGGTTTGCCTTTTACAGAAAGAAGTTGTATGAAGATAGTACAGTGACATTTTGAACAAAAGCTAATATTAATCCTAGCAGGATGCAAACAACCTATAAATTCCTTCTCTAACAGGCCACATTTTGAATACAACTGCCTGACCAAAGCAGAGTTTATTTTTTTCTTTTAATACTCTTTTGTCTTAAAGGGAAAGAAAACAAAACAACTTCCTGAAAGCAGTGCTGCACCTTGCTTTAGAAAACATCTTATTTCTGAAATTTTCAATAGCAATAAAACAATTTATTTCAACTCCTTACAGCAATTTACAACCCAATTTTCCTTTCAAATTACAACTGTTTATGACAAACAGAACATCCAGCAGTTTTCTGTGTATGAAGAAATGAATACAGCTTCCTTAACTAATGGGATTGCCTGCTTTATTCTTGATATGCATTTAACACATACATTTGTAATACAATTATTGATGCAATGGATTGAATATGGTAACTACAGAATCATACAATAAATTAATTCCTACTCACTGATAAGGTTAGAAGGATTCATGTGCACTAGGAGGAGGTAGTACAGCAAAAAGAAAATGTAAACTGTGACAGTATTTCTGGCTTTATCAACATCATGGGAAGAAGACAATGCCAAAAAGAGACCTGGTTTTGAGGTGCATTAAAACACGTGTTTTGAATAAACATACAGACAAATGTGTACAGAAATTATGTTAAAAGCACAGTTCTATGATTGCAGAGTTGCTTTACCAAAAAACAAAAACAAAAACCAGGAAATGTCAGAATTAAAATAATGTAGGAGATAAATCTGTCCCCTCCATTGTGGCTCGGTATTATGACATAGTTGTTAATGACACAGTCACATATAGATTTTTTTTCCAAAGGACCATACCTCATTCATCACACAGGATGGATGCTGCTCACTTAATCAACAATTATTCAGCCTCTTGTTTATTCCTTATTATAAGAGGAGAAGCTCCAAGCCTTATTTACTGCACTATTCAAATCATTCTCTAAAGACAGAATATTCAGTTGCCTCCTGGGCTTTTCTATTGAGCTCATCCCTATGGTATCTGAGTACTTTGCAATGAATGCATTTATTTATTCAAGACCCTTGTGAGAATAAGGGTTATTATTAGCACTACTTTACAGATTCACAAACAAAATTTTGGTTTTCCAGTCTGAGGCACCTATGGCCAAATTTTTCGAGTGTGCTCAGCTTTATCTGTTTAAAACAGAGTTCAGGTCCTATTGAGCTCAGCTGCAGCTGAAATACTCAGCATTTCAGCAAATCAGGCCCCAGGGCATGAAGTCAGATACCCAGAAAATAAAATATGCAGAATTACTTTCTGCTTAGACACAGTTTGCTTTTTGCTGTTTCTTACCTCTTGTCCTTCTCCCTGACCCTCTTCTTCCTTCCATCTCTCCTGACTGCTGCCCTGTCTCCTCCTCCCCGGCCTGGTGAGGGGATCCAGAGATGGGCAAAGCCATGAGATGGCTGGGTGATGCAAAAAGGCAGTATGCAGAGGGTGGACAGCAGGAAGGGGTTCAAAGGAAAACGTTGATAGTGAAATTATCAATGGGGCAGGTAAATTAGTGAAACCAGACGGAGACCAGCCTAGATATAAGGAAAAACTATTTCCCAGTGAAAACAGTCAGGCTGGAGCTGGTGACTAAAAGAGGCTGAGCAGGCTCCATCCTTGGAGATTTTCAAGAAGGTTAAATGGATAAAGCCCTGATAAACTTGGTCTGACTTCTTGACTGACCCTGCTTTCTGCAGGAGGTTGGATTAGGGAAATCCCTAGGTCTTTTTCCCACTGAATTATCCTCTGGTCCTGCAGTTTCATATCTACTCTGTTTTACAAGCATGTTTTCCCCTAACAACAACTCAGCTAAGATTTGTCTGTGGCTTTTTCAGAGTTGCACTACTCTACTTTCTCAGAAATTTAATCACAAGAAACCCACCTGAGTCCTAGGCTGGCTTATGGGCAGCAGGGTGGGCATCTGAGAAACAAAGTGCTGAAACTGGGCATTTACTTAAATTTGCCCTGCACACATGAACTGAGGGATTCCTTCTCTTCCAATGGGCTACAAGGAGGTGAAATTGGGAAGGTTTATTTGTGGGGAGGGGAAAAGGTACATTTCTGGCATGAGGACCACTGTTTCTTTAAAATGTGAGGATGCTGGTACTTTTCAAAGACTGGGAGAAGGTGCCAAAAAAAGGAATGGAAAAAAGAGAAAATGTTGTATTTTCCTCTAACTTCATTCTCAGGTAAAGAATAACTATAATTCCCAAAAACACATTTCCAGGGCCAAAAAAAAAAAATTATCAGAGGGATGGAACTTCTCTCCAAGTACAGGCTGAGGGAGTTGGAGTTGTTCAGCCTGGGAAAGAGAATGGCTGTGAGGAGACCTTATAGCAGTGTTCCAGTACTTGAAGGGGGCCTAGAAGAAAGCTGGGGAGGTACTGTTTAGACGGGCACTTAGTGCTAGGCTGAGGGACAATGGATAGATATAGATTGGATGTTCGGATGAAGTTCTTTACTATGAGGGTAGTGGAGCACTGGAACAGGTTGCCCAGAGAGGTGGTAGACACCCCATCCCTGGAGCCATTCAAGGTCAGGCTTGATGAGGCTCTGAGCAACCTGATCTAGTCAAGGATGCCTCTGCTTACTGCAGGGGTGTTGGACTAGATGACCTTTAGAAGGTCCTTCCAACCCAAGGCATTCTATGATTCTCTTCCATGATTCTATGACAAAGCAAGCCACTAACCACCACCACCAAAAAATGAACAACGAACACTTCCACCTAAATAGCTGTAGTCTCACAAAGTTGTAAGCAATGCAGGTATAGCATGGTGTGGAGAATTAGAATTGTTCATGATGTCTAAATAACCTAGAACAAGGGGCTTTCTAGAAATCCTTCTGTGTTATTACTTTCTCATGATAAAGAAACAGCAAGCATGAAACAAACTGCCAGAATAGAATGACAAATCTGTACCAGTCCAGCTGTGGTTCTCTTGGATGCACTGACTGTCGTGCCTCCCTCTTCTCACTCAATAGATTTCTGCATATTCTTTTTTCATGTGTGCAGTATTGTGGATTGCATGAAACTAGGAGAAGTCCCCAAGAGCTTTTCCATCTATAAATGGATTTCAGAAATTTCAAAGTACATTGGCAATGAACATGTAGTTTCAAGGCTGCAAAGAATAAAGACATTGTCTGTGTGTAAAGTTGTACCCTCTGAATTTATTGTTCATTTTCTTTCAACCAATAGAATAGTTTTCAGCTTTTGTGAGGACAGAGCATATATTCATTCTATAGGAGAGCAATTTAATTCCTTTTTGTATCCACACACACAAATATATATGAAGAAGCAGTTTGAACTAAACCAAGATAAGCTGTGTCTGATCTAACTAAAGGAATACACATGCACACAGATTTGCATCATTAGCTAAGTAAATTTTAAACCCTGGAAGGCTTTGCATCCTTCACTAGATGCAGTGATATACATATTATTTTAGTTGCATGCTAAGTGAGGCCAACACTGAAATTCATGTTAGGCAGTACCTCTCTTCCAGAGAGGAGTTCTCTGAAGAACCATTGTCAGTGCTGGAAAGCTGCAATCCTGCCAGAGTGGCAGGAACCTACACTCCCTCTTTGCATCTCCCTTCTAGCAGGAAATATCCTTAATGTTAAAAATTATTTGCATGGTCAAATGAGGTGCAACATTCCCTAATTTGCATGCATGTGAGTGAAATGCCATTTTTGGGATCTAGATGGGGCTACTAAACCTCAACTGCTCAGCAAACAACCAAAGCAATCAAATTGTGGGCAATACAATATCCTCCAACAGCCTCAGATTTTAACATTTTCATCTCTAGTCACCAAAAGCTGTGCTGGTACCCTTTCTAACTCCATGCTGCCCACAGTTAATAAGTTAAGGAGCCACTTTTCTCCCTTCTCAACCTAGTTCCAATTTCATGCTGAGCCATGTGCTGCAGCATGACTGAAGTTCAATCAGGAGGTGAATGAATGCATAGATGACACAGCAGGCTTAATCCCTGTAACTTTAATTTCCTTCACCTTTATAGACTGGCAAAAGGAAGAGGTAACTTTTTGTTGTTGTTGTTTTTTCTTAAGGGAATGAATCCCTTGGCTTTAGGGGAAGGGCTTTATTGAAACAACTTTCTACTTACTATTGAAAAAAAGAAAGCTTTAGGTTTATTGGAATCATTCAGTGAAAAAGCACAGAAAAAGAAGGTCATTCTCCTATCTCTGATTTCTTCTGCTTCTTTCCTGTCCCTTCATACAGTTTGAGGGGGACTTTTTGACATCTACTCTTCAATTTGTGTCTGTTCTTGGCACTAATTTTTAGTTTCACTGGGAGCGATTGAACTCTTGAACAGTACTTCTCTTATCATCACCACACCAAGTAGTTACTGCTACAAAAGAGGTGAGAGATAGAGAGAGTCACCTGATATTCCCCAGTTGAGGCCACTGCTGCAACTAACCTGTTTTTTCACAGAACAGTGAGTCATGCATTAGGGTTGAAACAAGATTTATTTATCTGATTTAGAATAAATAAATAAAAATTGAGAACAAACAAATAGTAGTCATTGACAGTTGGTTTGTACCTAATGAATCATATTCTTGGGTTACCAGAGATTTGTATGTTTTGTATGTGTAAATTAGTATGTGTACATTTTTTCTTAGTGTAATTGCTCTAGGAGACTTCTGTGCTGGTACTAATTTTGCAGTTATAACCCTCTCTATCTCTTCACCTTCTTTTCTTCCTGCTTGGTAATTTTGCTTCTTTGGAGAAGTCAAAAAAAATCATCTTTTTATAACAAGAAGGAAGCATTATGAGCATAGAGAGAGAGTCCCTCACTGACATGTGGCTTCCTAAAGCTGTGGCCTCATATCCAGCTTATGATTTTGTGTGGGACACACTCACATTTTGGCAGACCTTGCTGTTGATTTGGTACAGAATTTTTTCCTGAGTTTGGGTTGCTAAAGCACACTAAGAAGATGAAAGCATTTAGTGAATAATTATCTGGTATAACTTTGCTGTGCTGTCTGTTGTTCTACTTGGCCCAAGCCTGTTACAGTAGGGACAGGGCTGGTGTGGGATGTCACTGTGAAGATGAAGATGCTGTAAAGTTGCCTGGCTTTGTGCTCTGACAGAACCCATGTTGGGGAAGATAAGGGAAAAAGCCCTGGTTGGGAAGCTGCTGTTTCTTTAAATGAGAGATAGAAAGCTGAGGAAAGGTTTTAAGCAGAGGCTGTGCATTGAAGGGAAGAAAGATTTGCAGTAGTTTTCAGTGGTAATCTTGCTCTCCTTTTTCTAAAAAACCTTCTTTGTTCAGTTCAGAAGAAAAGATGAATAAGAATGGACAGGATGGAAGTATAGAAACCAATGAATGCTAGAGAGAAGGTAAATCAGTTATGCCTACTTACTGTAGTACAAACATGCAAGATAATGGGATATTGGGAATGTGTCTGTCAAAGCAAAAGAGCCAGGGAGAAAGGGCAAATACAAGTGAGAGTTACCTATTTTCTGAATTCAATGTCCACAACAGGCATTCATGAACAAGACTAGACTGTTATTTTTAAGGTCTGCAATACAGTTGTCACACTTCACATACACCCCAGGGCAGAAGTGTCTGGGATTTGTAAAGGGACAAAAGGTGACAAACTGGTTGTCCATTCAAAGCTACAGGTTACAAAGGCAAAGAAGATATGAGCAATGTCTTTGTAACCCAGTAACCCAAGACCTCTCCTTGGTCTCTGGCAAGTGCACAGGGATGCCCCTGGGCCTTGGCATTGTGAGAAGTGAGTGCTTCACAGGGGGCTGCTCTGGAAGCTAGAAACCTGCCCTGTGCAGTCAGCAATGCCACAGGCCCCCACAAAAGGTTGTTCTTGGGCAGAGAAGAAAAAGGTGCCAAACTATGCAACGGGGAGGGAAGGCAGCTGAATGTTGAGACTGCTTGTTTGGGCTTGGGCTCTAACTGCATGCTACCTAAAGTGTCAGTATAGCCTTCATGGGTTGCAGCTCACAGCTTGGGGAGTTACTGCTTCTGCAGACCCTTGGTCTGAAGAGGAGTGAGTGAGATGCTGCCCAGAGGGCCTAAAGGGAGTGGAAGTTTATAGAGATGACATTTCAGTTTATGGGAAGCATAAGGAAGGATATTATGTAATCACTTCTGGATGTTATCTTAAAGGTTCCTGGACTCCAGCTGAATATAGAAAAATGTACACTGTTAGATGTATGGCTGTGACATTTAAGGTGTATTACTGCTGAATATGGCTGGGGAGCTGATCAACAGAGACACTGTTTTTGAAAGTCTTGCCCCAAGTTTTAGGATGTTCTTGAAATTGGCACTCAGAGATGTGAAAAAGCACAGAAATAACGCTACTTGGGAGCTTTGATTGGAGTAAATTACAATCAGTAACATACCCTCTTGTAAGACAATCTCCTCTTCTTTTGGTTCAAACCCCTTCTGTTACTTGCGAATCATCAGAAGGCAGTAGAATTACTTTGGTGTAAAGTTATTTACTTTGAGACTTCTGGTAGGCTGTAGTGTATTATAGTTACTGAACAAGCTTTTATCTAAGGTTCCTACAAGTGAGCAATTAACTTTCTGACTCTTTCAGGAAAGCAATTCATGTAAACAGATTGTGGTTATGAAGCAAAATGCTTAACAAGTCATAAATTGTGAATTAGTTGTTGGTTTGTCCTTTTTTTTGTTTCTGTTATTTTCGGAACAAAACATAAATTTTCTGCCTGATGTGCAGTGTTTTTTCTTAAAGTATTGAAATGTACATGTCTTTGGAATATAGAAGAATTCCCAGAAAGAGTCACAACCCCTGGCATTTTACCATGTGAGGTGAGACGAATCCTCTAAAGAGCAGGCATTTGGGGAATTGTTAGAAACAAGACTCCATTGTTTGTTATGGAGTATGAATTTATAAGCAGGGGAAAGATTACTTTGCATTTATCACAAATAGGAAAATGTGGCTATGCAGCTAATGTGAGATAGGTTAGGCTATATAAATTAATCTCCTTTCTTATCCTTCCTTCTTTGGTGAGTAGCCAAGCCTACAGGATAGGTAATGTAGTTCCTTTGCATGTTGATACTTTTAATTCTTAGTCTTTGCTTTGCAGAGTTCAACAGTGTATAATATATCAACAGTACCACAGAATTTGCCCCATTTGAATAGATGGGACAAGTTCAGACTCTCTGCGTATTTAGACCTTGTTTAATGTAGATGTCTTTGGCTCACAGCTGCAAGAACTACCTAGGTGGTAATTTTTGGAGAAGAATGAGATGCATATTTCCTTCAAGACTATCCTTCAAGATACTGCACTATGAAGATTATGGAGCAGAACATGGTAAGGAGGGACATCTCGGACACTTTCAATTGCTTAATAAGTAACTATATGACCTCTGTTTAGAAGTAAACCCAAACTAATTAATGCATACTTTAATAGGTTATAGTGCCTATGATATGACTATAATGTATAAAGTAAATTTAGTAAATGTGACGATTCACGGTGGATAAAATGTTCCATGTATATCACAATAAGTATTATAGAAGCACATCTTCAAAGATATATTCTCTTTAATTTTATGGCACTTTGCAACACTATGTAATTATATAGAATTGTTTGAAAAAATAATTAGACTTCTGTTCCCTTTGGGTGCAACACAGACAGAGACAGACAAAAAAGTGTTAGTGTTTGAGTAAGGCATGAAATTTTCTGCACTAGTACAGCATGTTCCCTGGATCTGGAAATATTTCTGCAACACCTCCCGCAGGAGGGCTCATCCTAGTGGTCTACATCCTACATATTCTTAATCCCAACTTGAAACTCATTTTCTGCCACCTACTGCTCTTGCATCATCACTGCCCTGATATTAAAAAAAAAACCAGTAAACTTCTGATCAATTAAAACTCAGAAATATCTTCTGTCAGGTTTCTGAAAATGATTTAAAAAAAAATCTTCACAATATCCAGATGAATAAAACAAGTGTGGTTATCTCCATTTTCAAGGTACAGATATGGAGGAAAAAGTGGAGTTAGGCTCCTGTGGATACAGGGTAGTAACAGGACTGGAGGATGGTCTGGTGTTCTTGAATCCTGCTGTGGTGGGTTAGACAGATGCACTTAACCTCTCTTGTAAGCTAATACGCAGCCTTAATGACAGGTCAGGCTTTTTTACTTGGGGTTTACTCACATGCACAGGACTGAATTTCTGTGATGGCCAGCTGTAGCCTTTCAGGAATTAACAGAAAGGTTACTGTAGAAAGAGAAGAGAGAGTCCTTTTTCTTTATGAGTCCTTTCACAGGTATGGACTACCTCATTAGTTAACTTTGTTCCTTGACAGTTGTGGAAAGTGTCATGAGGTCTGTCTGAATAACTGCAATTATTTCTCACCTCGTTCTTTGTTCCTTGACTCAAATACCTTTAGGTATTTTGCAAAATCCTAAGATAAAGACTGATATGCAAACAATATCCCTGAGATAAATGGCAACAAATGTTCTGTGTGACATTTGTTATTTGTGAGGTGCTCAGATAAGACATTGATTAGTGCTTGGTTAGACAGATGGGGTTTTATTATTTTTCTCTGATCCTTACAAATTGGATCTTATATTTTGAAGACTGATTTCACATCTGGTAGGACTGTTCAAACTGGAGACTTGAGAGAGAGGTTGCATTATTCCAGTATCACAAAGACAGACAAAATGCAAAAGAGCAGTGAGGGCTTTGCACTTAGAATAAGGAATAGGAAAGAGCATACAGAATTTAGACCAGGTATGGGCTGAAAACATCCCGACCAGGTGACTGAATAGTTAAAAATGTCTTTTCACACTGCAGGACACACTAGCCAGTGGTGGTCAGGGACTATGCATAAGCTTTTGGGCTATTGGCTTTGGCCTTCAACAGAGCAAGAATGTCTGGGTCTGCAGCCCTGTCCTGGCTTTGGTTCAGGTTAATTGTCAGAAATAACTGCTGGCCCAATCAGTTGGGAGGAGCTGCAGCTGGAAAGGGCCACAGCTGGGATAAACACTGAACCAGCCAATGGGATATTCGATACCACACTGAGCCATATATAAGAGGAGGGCTGGGTGGGTGCTGTCTGGTTTTGACTTGCTTCAGTGTGGCCAGAGGAAGGAAAGGTGATGTCTTGGGCGCAGGTAAAGCTTTCTGGGCTTCTATTACTCACTTTGTATATCACTTCAGTAGCACTGTTGTTTTCTTCTTTCTCTGTGTTATTTTCTTAAGCTGTCCTTATCTCAACCCCTGGGGTCTCACCTTCCTGCCCTGTGTGTGGACAGGTGCACACTCTGATGGATCAGACACTGTCTGGATGGCTGGAGCCAGAAAGTGGTGGAGAATGGACTTAAATTCACTCGCTAACTGGTTGTGAGTGGTGTTCCCCAGGGCTCAGTGCTGGGGTCCCTCTTCTTTAATATCTTTATCAATGATCTTGAGGAGGAGGTTGAGTGCACCCTTAGTAAGTTTGCAGATGATACTAAGATAGCTGAGAGTGTTGATCTGCTTGAGAGTAGGAAGGCTTTTCAGAGGGACTTGGAGAGGCTGGATTGATGGGCGGAGGCCATTCATATGGGCTTCAACAAGGCCAAGTGCCAAGTCCTGCGCTTGGGCCACAACCACCCCATGCAATGCTACAGGCTTAGGGCTGAGTGGGTGGAAAGCAGCTCAGCAGAAAGGGACTTGGGGGTCTTGATGGACAGATGGCTGAAGATGAGCCAAGAGAGTGCCCAGGTGGTGCAGGCTGCCTGCATCAGGAAGGATGTGGCCAGAAGGACTAGAGGTATGATTGTCCCACTGTGCTCAGCACTGGTGAGGCTGCACCTTGAGTACTGTGCTTGATTTGAGGCAACACAGTATAAGAGACAGCAAGGTGCTGGAGCAGGTTCAGAGAAGGGCAACGAAGCTGGTGAGGGTTCTCAAGAATAAGCCTTATGAGGAGTGACTGAGGGGGCTGGGGGTGTTTAGCCTG
>VWZY01001213.1:243915-391317 GCA_013399075.1 Chloroceryle aenea | reverse complement strand
AGGAGGCTAAGGGGAGATCTTATTTTTTTTTGACAGCTGCCTGAAAGTTAGTTGTAGAGAGGTGGCTGTTGGTCTCTTCTCCCAAATCCCAACTGATAGGACAAAATGAAATAGCATTAAGTTCTGGTATGGAAGGTTTACAATGGAAATTAGAAAAAACTTCTGTGCTGAAAGGGTTATCAAAGACTGGAAGAGGCTGCGTAGGGAAGTAGTAAATCACCATCCTTGGATGTATTTAAAAAACATCTAGATAGGCTACTTAAGGATATGGTGTAGTAGTGTTACTGGTAGGGTTAGATAATGGTTGGACTTGATGACTTAATGGTCTTTTCCAATCATAGAGATTATGTAATTATTTTTTTTCTTCTTCCTTCCTCCCAATTCTCCTTCCCATTCCACAGGAGGGTGTGTGTGTGGAAAGTGGTGGGTGAGCAGCTGTGTGGTGTTTAGCTGCCAGCAAAGTTTAAATCACAACAGCCTGCAGCAGCCTCTGAGTCTGCAACCCTGCAGTGTCATGGTGCTGATGGTGATCCTGAGGCTATGTCCAGGAACCATCCTGGCAGCTGCAGAAAAGGAAGGAGGAAATTGGCACTAGCACACAGGCCAAGCATGACATCTGGTCAAGTGGTGTATCTGCAGTCCCAAATCAGAGCACTCTCTGCAAACATGGAAATTTTCTAAAGGAAATATTAGTTGCTGGTATTACTCATGAGCATGCCATTCCAGTTAGTATAGCAGTGAGAGTTAGCTGTCTCTCAGATCTAACTTCTTTGCCTTTCTTTTTCATCCAGTTTTGGAAGGCATCTCTACAAATGGAATTCCTGTTTTGAATTTGGGCTCACCTTTAGAGTGACATACCAAAATGAGGAAACCACCTCTTAAGTTATTCCTGGTTAATGCTTACTTGTCTCTCTAGATTAACAATAACTCCATATTCACCCCACTTTTTCCTTTCCCTATGCTCAATGAAGAGTAGCTTTTAACTTTGTGGTTGTGAATCCAGAACTGAAATCTAGATGATCCTTTCTCCCCTGGGCAGCAGTTGGCTTTTGTCCATCACAACTCATACCTGTAGGAGAAGCTCCGTGTTGTATGAAGAAGCAAATTTTCTTTCATCCACAAAACTTAATAGCCTGAAGATATCCATGATAGGCCATCAGTAATTAAAATGTTAGAGCCGTTATCTCTTTTATCTTTGGTAAAATGTTCAGTGGCCTCAACCTAGATGTAAGAGGACAGAAAAACCCCTCTTTCAAGTTCTAAAATTACATCTGGATATTAGAACTATGTTTTAAGTATTTTTTAAATTTCATGTCAAATTTTTAAAAAAGTGTTAAATATTTATCATTTTAGTGAGACAAAGCCCTTTTAATTTAGCCTACAATGTTTAATTCAAGTGGAGTGATATACTTTGAGAGGTCACATCACTGAACTTCAAGCAGGTAACAGATGTCTAGTTTTGTTGACCTGTCTTTACAGGCCTTCCAAACAATCATTGGAGGCAGAGAGGTTTTTGTGTGGGTTCCTGAAATTTGGGTTAATTTCCAAAAGACTTGTCTTTCTCAGCTAGCTATGTTGAGGCTTATGAACACTCAGTGCTAGTCAGCACTGGAGTACCCCAAATTCACCTGACAAAAAATATGCTTTTAAGACTTTTATTACAGCTATTTGATTTTTTTATCCTTTTCTAATGTTTTGGTCAAAGTGAAAAGAAAAACTGTGGTAGTTCAGAAATACTGATATACAATATTTAAACTATTCTGCGTTTTCCTCTTCCCTCTATTCTTCTGGCTAAAATTATTTGCTGTATTGGATGAGATTTGTGAAGGGCTTTATGTTGCCTTGGGACAGTGTTTCCTAGCAAAGTAAGCATCCTGCTGGAAAACCATTCAAAGTTAAAGCCAGCTATAGATTAAAGCAGATAGCTTCTGGTTTTCCTATAGTCTTTGGATAAACACAAATTCTAGTCTCCCAGGCTGTTAAATTGGCATCTTTCACCAGTGTGTAATTCAAACAGCATATGAATAATATTTCAGATAAACAGAGGACTGTCTTCCCCCCCTTTAGGATGCTAACTTCACCTTCCTTGATTTCCTTCTTCTGATCTCCTTTGAGGGAAGAGAGTTGAATATACTAATGACAAAATGGCAAATGTGCAAACTCCCTCAAGGAGCACTTAAGCTGCTTTGTCATAGTGGTGTGACAGACACGAATGGAGTACTGTTCTCTTCAGATTCCAAGCAGCCATCGACTTTATTGCTTATTTTCACCTGTGTGAGTTACAAATTAGTGACAAATATGTTTGAAAGCTAGTCATTACCTCAATCAGTCAATTATTCAAAAGATGTATCAGTGTGATTAGTTGCTCTCAGTTAATTATAGGAACAGTAATTATCTAATAAGGGAATACCATCATTCATATAATATTGATTTTCATTGTTTTCGTGGCAGTAATTTTTAAAAGTTCCTTAAATCTATATATTGAGAAAACACCCAAGATTACTTTTAGAACAACTTTACCAAGTTGCAGGAATTGCTTCTAGCTCTTTTGGCCAAACTTACACTTGTGCAATCTTCTCATCACTGAGTTCTGTTGAAAATTAATGAATGTATCTTTAAATGTAGCCTTAGTAGTGAACTGCCTTGAGAAAGTTGTGTGTCACGCAGATGATTGGATGGCTTGCTGGTTTTAATCGCTTCACCCCTGGACAAATCTAAGCTGATGCCAAACACTGGAAAAGAAGGATAGCTATGTTAAAGACATTTCTAGAAAGACATACTTTCTTCTGAAATTACAGATGCAAGACCATAGGATTTCATACTTCTTGTTAAAAGTAGCAACTGAAGGAGAATGCATAGTGCAGGCATTTTGTTTATGGAAGATTCTGCCTGTTTGTTCCTTATATTTACACTTCCTTTTCAGAATTTTCAGTACCAACTTCTTAAACCCGTAAAGCTTAGTCACATTCCCAAGTTCTAAAAATGATTAAAAAGCTTGGATCCTCACAGGATCAGGGACCTGATTCTCTATGACACTTCAAGTCGTGTTTGCAAGGCCAGTCCACTGCACCTGGCTCACCCCCACAGGGTCAAACTAAGGACAGTAATACAGCATTTGATCCTAAAGTCACTAGATGTGCTTAATATGACCAGGGTGAATAAAACAAGCCTGAAAGAAGCTAAATGGCTTCCAACAGCTAAGAGGGTGACAGTATAGCTAAGCGTAGAGGTCCCTACTTGTGGTTAAAAAGTGGTTCCACATTTTCCCATGTCCACAGGCAATATATGTCTGACTGTGGCTAGCTGGCACAGGCAGGTAAGCCACCAAAAGCCTAATCCCACAAAACCATGCAGGGTGAGGGGAATACAGCTCTCCAAGGACACAAGGAGTGGGTCAGTGGGGTCATAGCTTTCACCTCCTATGAGCTGCTACTTCTGCTTGCCTGTATTTTCCATGTGAGCCATAAGCACAGGCTATTTCACTTTTACAGAGATGCTGAAAACTCCCCAGCCCCTCCAACTGAGATACTAATACATGTCTACTACTGCTTACCTCTAGCTTATAATCAAAAGGGACCTTGAGGGGTTGTCTTTGCAGCCACCCACAGACTTTTCCTAATTTTCCTACCTGTTGAATGCCCTAAGTGCTTTTAACACATAGTAGAGGCAAGCTTTTAGAAGACTCCCCCTTTTCCCAGCTCACCTGGTATTTTTAAAATACATGATTATGTAAGGCTTTTGGTTCTAATATTTTGTATTTTTTTTCACCTTTATCTTTACTCTGAAAGTCTCTAGATTCCTACTCCACTTCTAGCAGCCTTGAGCAGAAATTTCACTAACATATCACTCCATTTATTTATTTAAAGTAGATTGTTAAAGCCCCGTTAGATCTCAGTAGACTATTATTATCATCTTTAATTTAACATAGTCTAGTGGACAAAGCAATAGACTAGAAGCCAGGAAAATCTCCTTCTGATGAAAATCCCCTCAGAAAATCATGTTAAGCTCTGTGTCACAGGCTCTTTATATGTGATACAGGATTTATACCTGACAAGGTGTTGTGAGACACTTATATATGGTATGCATTATTTTCCAGATCTCAGTTTCCTTATCATAGCTCTTAAATACATGACTTGGACTCACGGTTTTGGCAAGATCCCTTGCATACTTTCAAAGTAAAATCATCTTCCATTATCTGTTTTTCTTTCTTTGTTGTACTGGACAAATAAAAGGTTAGAGGAATACAGAAATCCTGTTGTATTTAACTTATGGTACCTAGTCTCATTAGTGCTTTAATCATAAAAAACCATAGTTTATATGTAGGTTTCAAGCTGATTTTAAAGAGCTTGTCTCCAAATAGTGAGAGAAGACCCACTGAACATTCAAACTGATGCTCACCAGTGCATGGATCAAACCATAGTATTGCATTGGTTTCTTTGCAAAAAATATGTAAAGGTCTGCAGGTTTCATCTGCATATAACTCTGCAGAACGGTGAAGATTTTGGGACAGATTTAGCTGAGCATTTCTGATTATTTTGTCTCTGTGTGTGTGACACTAGCAAAATCATACCACCTCTTATTTCTCATTACTACTGTTGTTTCTTTGTAAGACAGCTGTAAAACACCTTCTTGTATCCAGTATTGAAAAAGATCCTACACTCCCTGGTGCATCTTCACGTGATAACCTGATCACTATGTTGTCCTCTGCTTATCACTGCTGCCTTCCCTGTCTCTTCCTTCTAGTTTGATCTGAACAACTTCCAACTCATCCCTCAGGTATTTTCTTCTCTCTGTTGGGAATATTTTCCCCCTTATTTTTTTTTTTTTAATTCCATGCAGCAAGCATGGAAGGAAACTGATGGGAAGTATTAGTTTGGTTGTGTATTACTGCTGCAGAAAGGAGAAAGTATAATAGATGTCACTGTTGAAGATGGGGACTGAGATAGGTGTTCCAAGTGTATACATCATGGTGGGTGGAGGGGTAAAGAAGATGACAAACTGCAAACGGTGGCAGCCACAACTGTGGAAAAAGCTACAACAATAGGAAGGAAGAAGACTGTATTAATTCTTGAAGCTGATACACTAGGGAAATGGGCAAAGTGGGGTAATCACAATTAAATATTGCCATTCCTTTTTCACAGCACTCCAGGCATAGAGAGGTCTTTGCTGGACCTAAATGATGACACTTGGCAGCTTTTTGAGGCTTCACAACAGTCCCTTTTTGGGCCAAATTTATTATCTCCTCACATTCTTTCCTGCTGGCACACTCCTGAGGCAGGAGTAAATAATTTCCAAATAAACTCAAAGCTCAGTCAATGTGCTTGCTGCATTTGCTAGCCATGTGGCCAGGCTGTGTGCTTGTGCTTGACCAAACACCTCCATCTGACTCGCTTCTCTTCCTGAAGTGCTGCAGAATGGACATAAGACACCTAGAGGACCCTGAGATCCTTCCTCAGAGGTCAAACTTTGCCTGATGAAAAGGCACATGGGTTTTCTAAGGAAAACTGAAGAGGAAGTAGCATATCTTGGGCATGCCTTCACATCCTTGCATCTCTGGAAAGTATGGATGTAGCCTGTTCCATCAGTGCAGAGCACTGGCAGGGAGCTACTGATGCTCTGCAGGACAACATGTGCCTTTTAGGAAACCAATTCAATAAACTGAAACCTTGAAACCTCTTGTTTGGACATCACTGCTTGTAGAAGACTTTCCAGTCCTGGGGAAGCTAGATGAGTAGTCATCTGTCACCTGTCTACACCTAGAAAGGTCCAAGATGTTGAATCTTATAGTCTCTGACAGTTGAAGTCTGTTCTGGAAGAACATGTCCAGCCTTGTCAAAGTGGAGTCCAAGGGGAGGGGATTGCCAGTATCGATAGAAGGCCAAAGGGTAAGGAGGGGAGTAAGCAGAGCATTTCAGAGAGGAAATGCTCAGACTTGTCGTGCTAGCAACAATGTAGCTGTTATTGGATGAATCGAATTAATTTACTTTGTGTGATCTTTGATTTAATTCTATGGATAAGAATTTAAAGAGATATTCTGAATTATGTTTTGTTTTACTTTCTTCCTATGCTTGGGAAGAACAGATGCTGGAAAGTGCTAATTTTGCCCCTTTCTCTTGACAGCTATAGCAAAAAAGTTATTTTAAATTTATTTCTTGCATTTTATCAGAAGCTACTCATATCCTAGCTGGATGCATATACAATTACACACAAAACCCTGTGCAGTTAGTATGGAGTAGAGAAATATTGTTCCTGTGTAAATCTGATCCTTCCTGGACATTAGAACAGGCTCTCCAATAAAGAGAAAAGAAAATAAGTTAAGTGCATGACATTAGGAACCAACCAAAAACCCTGGCACACTGAAAGACGGAGGAGTGAGGAAAAAGCAAGTCAAAGATCTCTCTCAAAATCTCCCCTAATTGGCAAATCTCTTTTATATCACCATGGTACTGCAGCACTGTGAGGAGACAGATGCTCCCTAAAGCAGTCAGCATCAAAACAATTTGGTATATTTCAGGCCAAATCAAATAACCTGAATTATGCTAGAAACCTACCCAAACCCCAGAACATTTAAGGGTAGGCACATGTCATCTACTTGCTCTTAGAAGCACTATGAAACAGGCAGGAAAAGGAGGGGTTTGGTTTTTTACCATTTTTATGTGGAAGTGCTGTATAAAATACAGAAGATAATCAACTCCCAGGCTTAGTCTGGAAGAAAATTTTCCTCTGACAGAGAGAAAACATGCTGTAGGTGTTCCTGGCCTCTGCTGGCTGTAACCTACTGGATAGCAAAGAAATAGTACTTCTCCACATCATGATGGTATGTGCTTGTACAGCAAAGGACAGGCTAGATCCCTCAGCTGAGGGATCTGCGACAACCATTTCTTTTTAATTCCTGGTTTACAGCATTTCCTCAGTTTTAGTTCAGCTTTCTATGGCAAAGCAAATCCATATTTTTCCAACAAAGGACATTTCCTATGTGGAAGCTTGTCTAGAAGAATTTCATCAAGCTCCAACAGTGCAAAACACTTCTGGAGCCCATTTGGTAGCATTCATACATTTCACTATGCTAGTTCATTTAGTGCTCTTACCTAAATGTTTTAGACATCCTGGAAATATTTCTGTGTGTTGATAAATTCTGGTGGGTGTGATATGCCTACTGGATGAAAGGTGTGTCTAAAAAGCATTATATGGTTTTGTGTATGTAGCTACATCTAGATGCAACCCTGGGCATTCAATAATTGTAAAAAAGTATAAATGCTGTATTCAGACCCAATGTGCCTATTGATTAAAATGCTGATGACAGCTATGTATTGTAAAAATCAGGTCTGTGTTGCAAGATTGTATACAGAAAACACAAGTAAATTACTTGCTTAGATTAGATTATCCCTGGTGAAAGTAGTTCACATAATTGTTCTGTCAAGTAAGCTTTTTGCATCACAAGTTAGAAAAATGTGAGGAAACCTGTTAACCCCACTTGTCTGACCTGTTCCTGTCAGAACTATCTTTAGTTGAAACTTCAGAAGCAACAAACTGCATAAAGTCTACGCCCCCTTTCTAACATTATTATCCCCCCTGCTGTTTTAATTTATGTGTTTAATTTTGGTGTGCTGGGTGCAATCTGGCTAATTGCTTGAGAACTGTGCAACCTTACAAGTGAAATTTTGCTTTTATAATTTGTAGCACATCAAGTGTAATAATGTACATTTAATTTCTCAAAAAGATAATTATGCTAATAGAATTATTTGAATAAAAATTCACACTTTATGCAGGATAATGTCCTCTACCTCTTAATTTATACTAATGTAGATCTGTAAGGAATTTTTAATCAGTTATGTCAACCCAGGGCCAGGAAGGGCTAGAGAGAAGCAAAGGACTGACAGGTCTTAAATGGGACAAAAAGGCTTCAGAGGTCTTTATAGCAAAAGCTGTCAGAAGTGATGCAGGTATTGGGTTTGGATAGATGCTACCACATGCGGTAACAAGCCCTGGTCACGTGGGAGGATGTGGTCTTGTTATGTTTAGCTTACAGCAGAAAAATAAAGGAGGAGAAAAGGACACTGCAGGTGAGCAACTGCATTATGAACAAGCAGGGCTTGCAAGGTGGAAGCCTTCATGCAGACAACTTATCACCTTCCCAAAATGTGTGGCACCTAAGAAGGGTCAAGACCTTGTGAGACCGACCCTGGAGGAGCTGTGACCCAAAGGGACAGGGTGCCAGGCCTCTTCCAGCAGCTTGGAGAGGCAGCTGGATGGAACACACAAGGCAGGAGAGGAACACCACCTCCCTCAGCCCCAGGGAAATGCAATTTATTTTTAAGGACATTCAGTTAGGCACAAGGGCTTGGAATTGGCTCAAGACAGATAAGACACCATGCGTACCGCACTCTGATATCCAAGCAGCCTCCATGCCAAACTCTGTTTCATCATCTAGGCAATGTCCACAGGAACATTTCTAACTGATAATAAAGCTTTTGGACCTGGGAAGAAGCTATACTGAGGCTGGGCTACCCAGGGGGGCTGCTAAAGTGTAGCCCAGCACAGGCCAAGGTCTCATCTCATGATCACCATGCTAGGTGATGCACATTCAAGCCCTTGCATTTCCCCAAGACCTCCTTGCACAGCTAAAGTAACCCCAGAGGTGCCTCAAGGCCTTTGCTTTTTGAGGATGGACATCACATTAATTTTCCTGGAGTTGTTAGTCATGCTTGTTGCCTTTGGCAACTCTTTGCTTGCAGCTGGGCAAACCATGCCTTCAGATAACCCTCTTTGCATCCAGTTTGTAGGATTCCTACACAAAGGAGGTGTTAAAGCAGTGTACCACTGTTTTCTGTATTTTAGCTTTGAAAAAATCAATTATCAGTATGGCCAGATTTAAAAGTGTGTGATCCCACTCTTCCCACAGTAAACTTCAGTCCCCAGCCTCTTGAGTGCATTTGCTTAGTGAAAAGCTGGTCACTGGTCTCTGTGAGCATTTAAAGACACTGAAATCTCATGCAGCAATATGCACTTACTGCTTTCAAAATTGTGCTGCTGGGGGTTTCCAGTGCTGATTATTGCATTTGTAGTAATTCTCTAGCCTCGGAATGAGGAAACTACTGCAAATGCTTTGTGAACTGTTTAAACAGGGGAGTATGATAAATGAAAATTTCTAAAGGTGGTGACTTTCATACTAGATTAATATAGAATACTATGATTAATGCCTAGAATGTCAGTTCATATATTCTCCCTTTATTTTTAAGACTTTTTTTTATATGCCATAAGTGTATTTATAGGTGATAAAAGAGCAGGATTGGCAGCCTAAGAGCTTGAAAAACCATTTGGCCATGGAAAGGGTGTACTTATGAGCAGCAGGTTTTGCACAACTCTGTGTTTCTTCCCTTTACCAAAGCACTTGTCTTCCATCTCCCTCTGTACTGAGTTAATCACGCAGAGCTTGTGGTTTCAAGGTCACAAAGAAGGAGACACTTTTTTGCAGTGTCTCCTTTCTTGATAGAAAAGAGGGGGACTGAGGTCGAGCCTATTCATTTCACAAACATTGGCCAGCATTAATATCTGAATATTTTCTTGATTTCCTCTTTTAGATATGGGAAATAACTTTAATATCTTGGATACCACAATGTGGTAGCTATTGCTTTTAATGTTGATCCCTACAGACTATCAATCCCTAACTAGTGTTACTGCTTACTGAAACTGAGATTGTTTTAAACAGAGATTTATAGGTAAAAGGTTCCCTGTCTTATGATTAATTTCTTGAGTTGTATGGTTCCACTTCATTTTTTAAATTCCTTGGGCTGTCGACCACCACTGATTTTTTCAGGTAGTACACTTCACTGGTTTGATTAGGGAGTATTTCAAACATTATTGAATGATATGGCCTCATACTTTTATGGACTTGAGTTACTTAATGATCTCAGAGCCTATTTTTTGAGACTTGGTCTTTTTTTTTTTAGTTTTGTTTTCCTTTGATAGCTTTAAATATAAAGTACCTTATAACTGGGAAAGAGAGAATAAGTTTATAGGAAATAAAAATTGCTATGGATCTTCACTGAAAATATATATTGAAGCTATTTTTGCTTTCATTGCTGAGTTTTCCAGAATAAATAGATTACAAGAAACAGAATACAGAGGTGATAGTATTATTATTTATATAGCATCTTAAATGCGCATTCTGCTTAACAGACAAATAAGAAACACCTCAGGATATCACTACGAGTTCAACTTCCACATAAAGTACAACTCTTCCCACAGTTGCAAAGAACAAATGTTTCATATTGGGGTGCATTAAACTAAGGAACAGAAATCCTTTTCTAGGCTTAAATAGAAAGCAATTTGATCACACTGCTTAAATGCATAGGCCAAAGCTCAGTCTCTGATAAAAACCCTTCCAAAGACAGTGGAAGTCAGAGCTGACTCAACATTTCCATCAAAGTTGCTGGTGTCCAGGAGGGCTCTGAACTTTTGAAAATTAAGATTTTTTTAGTTTTTTTTCAGTTTTTTTAAAGGTGATGCTTCACTGTAGGTCATAACACCTCACAAAAAAATGATTGCAACGCTTTTAACCAACACATTAATATTTTAAATATTATTCTTTAGTTTTCCAAAGAGCATAAACTTTGAAGTGGCACAGGCCATGAGAAGCTCTGTGAGGAAATAAAACTTTGAAGACTGAATTGATTCAGAAACCCCATTTGGAGCACTGATCTGAATGATGAAAGACAGCTGTGGAAGCTATCTCCCCAAGGTGTTGAGAAGTTGTACCCACACTTCTGCTGCCCATTGACGTGAACTGGGAATCACAGGAGTAAAGAAACTAACACACTCCAGGGGAACAAAACATTCCAACCGTACAGTTTCAGAGGAAATACACTGAAAATATTAACGAATAAAACAACAAATTAATTAAAAATACTAATTAAAATAAATGCCCATCTAGTATAATGTTTCATATTTCAGAGGGAGGAGAGAATATTTCTCAGAAATGTTTGTAAACTGCGAGACAATAAGAAGCTGTTGGGGCATGGAACACTCACTGCAGCAACAAGGGATATGAAATAGTGCCCCAATAAGAATGTTGCCCTAAACATTGAGCTTTTCATCCTTACATAAAGATAAACCCAAGTCAAAACCTTTCCCCTGAATACAGATATTCAGAACAGGTCCCCAAAGCCACACTTCATCTCTTCTCCCTCTTTACTCTGTTGTCACAGGAATGCTGAGGCATACTGCCTGGGTTTTTGTAGCTCTCCTAAACATGAAATAATATTATTCTTTCTGATCTTCACTGTCAATTAGCTAAGGACTCCCAAAGTTCCAGCTAAGCAGTGATGGAAGATAGACCTCAATATATTCTACAGCTGTATGGGACGAGTATTGCATTTTTCTGTGCTTGAGTTTGTTTAGAGCATATGCACCACCTCTGTCCTGAACTCGACATAAACTGCAGGAGTAAAGAGAGGTGTTCCATTACAGGCCTGCAAAAATCTTCTAGAAAGCTGTGCTCATTTTTAAGTCATGAACAAAAATTGACTTGTGAATTCTGTATTGAATGCTTCATTTTCAGCTTATTTCTTAAGAAATGGAATATAAAGGACCAAACGTCATATAATTCTTCCAACCAAGTAAGACCTGACACACTTTCAAGTAAGTATGAATGGTAAGAAAGATGTTCTAGCACTGCATTATATTGTCAAGTAGCAAAAATTAGTAGATTGGAGCTGTGTTTTGTTCCACATCTGTACAGACAATAAAGCACTTGTTTCTTAATTGTTTATATATAACAGTTCAGACCATTTTAGACTCTGGAATTCTTCCTTTTCTATTGGTTTTACCATGGGTTGGAAAATGACCCTACTGGAAAGAAATCTTTACTCTTGTGAATTCAGTAGGACTTCTGTAGTAAAACATGTCTTAAGTGTGATTTCCCTGATTGTTTAAAACATCTAGAAGGAAATATCATAAGCCTGATAGAAAGTTTTAAGAAATTAAGAAAACATTTTCCAGGGATTAGAAAGCTCTAAAGCTAATTCTGTAGAATTGGAGACCACCTTCTGACATATTTTACAGTCCTTCACAGTGTGAGAACTGATTTCAAATACCTACTGAAAATACTGTGGGGTGACATCCAAAAAGGGGGGGACCTGGTATACCTGTCTGATGTTTATTATTCCAGTCCTGTTTCTGACCAAATGCTTTTGGACAGTCCTTTTTCTGACCTGAAAAATAAGATCAGAAAGATTATAAAGCAATTCTATGAGGGAAATAAAAATTGACCAGGATGTTTTGTTTAAAAAGTCTCAATCAACAAATAGTCTCTAAATCGACAAAGAGCCTCTAAAGCTGTTTGAAAGCCTAATACAAAATTTCTGTTTAAGGGCTAAAGGAAGTTTATCTTCTGAAATGAGTTCAACCTCTGTCTCAAGTTCTATACCAGCTGATTTTAAAACTGACTATTTTAGATGTGCTTTACCTTGATAATTCTTCTCAAGGTTATCCAGGAGAGGTCTGGGTGCTCTGAGGATTCAGAGATAAAAGAAAGTCTCTAAAGTCATGTTAGTGTTAACTTCAGTTGCCTTTGGCCCTCATACAGCAAAACACTTGAATTTGTTCTTCAGTTTGAAATTGGCTTGGTGACGTCAACAGGGCTTCTCATGTGTCTGCAGTTAAATACCAGCACAAATGATTATTTAGATCTTAACCCATCTGAATCAGGGCTTGAAGAACTCATGGTAGTCACTGTAAGGGAGGACCTTGTTTTATGCTTCTAGTGAACAAATGCCCTGCTTTGAGTGAGAACAGAACTAATTCTGTTCAGTGATTTTACTTTTCAGCTCAGTTCTTCTAACTGCAGTGTTTGCAGTCAGCAGCCTGTTTGCACAGCAGTGTCTGCTGCTGGCAGTGACAACACCCCCTGGTTAGAGTTGGTACCAAGGCTTGGTGTGCAGACCAAGGCCACTGCTGGATCTTCTGTACCACATTAGGGAGTGCAGAAAGTGAAAGGCTGCATCTGCAGAGAGGATTGGACAGGACAGGTGACCCAAAGCTGACCAACAAAGGATTTCAACCCACAGACATCATATTCAGTATAAAGCTGAGGGATCAGGAAGGTCAGGCTCTTGACGCAGCTCTTCCTGCTTCTTCCTTGCTTCTTCAATGGCTGGCATTCGAGGAGGACTCTGTGCATTCTGTCTTCAATCCTGATCTGTGTGTTCCTGAATCCAGTACCACAATCCAGCTCCTGAACACAGCTCCCATCTGCTGCTGGGCCCAGATGGGAACTCTTCAGGTGCCTGCTCCACAGCATCAGTGGTGACAGTGGCATAATTGCTATCAGGGGGTTGGGTTCAGTACTGGTTTTGTACATATTAGATTTTTATTATGATTATTTTAATTTTCATTAAGCTGTTCTAGTTTCCTTTTCTAAACACTCAGTCTCTCTCCCTTATTCCCTTTCTCTTCCCCTTTGGGGAGGGAGGGGGGTTAACAGAGCATCTGTTACAGGTCTAGTGGTCTGCCCTGGCCCTAAACCCTGACATTACATTTAGCAAGATTCTTTTCCCTTTCAACAAATACCCTGGCATTTGGGTTGCCATACAATGCTCTGGTCCAGGCTCAAAATATTCTCTGGCCCAAACTCTTCCTGAACTCTTGCTTCTAAACTGGCCCACTCAATCGTCGTGGAACCCACACAGGTTTACTGAAAAAGCCCGTGCCTATTGCTGAGGAGAGCTGACCCTCAGCAAAGCCAGCATGGCTTTTACTAACTAAAGAACAACTCCCCTTCCCTTTGCCCTTCGACTTCACTTTGAAATCCCTGTCTCCTTCACAGAGAAATACCTCCATGATGAAACAAAGCACAATCTTCTGGTGACCCTTGTTTGAGTAGAAATCTAATAGCTGTCTTGCAAGCTGGGGAACCAACTTTTTTTTTTCCTTAGAAATTTGTAAAAGCTAATTGGAATGCAATCATAGCCCAGTGCTTAATAGACTTTCACATTTCAATAGCAAACAATCTTTTTTCTGTGTTCAAGAGGCACATCCTTGGCAATTTAAGAAGGTAGGCAGTTTGATCTTGGTTAGAGAGAAGGCTACCATATATCACTTTTATTACTTAGTATATATAAGAATAGACATTTTATAAAAGTTCTGAAAATAATTTATGTCAGGGAGAATGAAACTTAGTTGTAGTACTCAAAATACTTTAATTAGTTTTCCCTGAGTCTGTTTTCTCAGTTGTCTTTCTACAACTGGATCAGCTTTATTACCCTGAGGAAATAATTTGCTCTTAAGACCACGTACTCTGTTCAATAATTTGTTACATTCATCTTTAACGTTAAAAGGCCTGAGACAAAGTTCACTCAAATAAATGGAAAATTTGCTATGGACACCAAAGGACTTTGGATCCTTTTAAGGGAGTTTTAGTCTGAAAAAGCATCTATACTAGTTATCTAGTCATGTGCAGTATATCTAACTATCTAATAATATTAGAGGTGAAATCATGATGGTTCTGTGGGGCCAAATTATAAGTATTTATGCAACTCCTTGAACAGGTGGGGCTATTTTTTTTTGGTGTGAGATGAGTTTTATGCTGCTATGGTTACATTACCAGAAATAACTGCCCTAGTTAACTTAAATTTATCTTATGTATAGTTACAACAGTTGAAGTCACTCCAGTGTAGACATATTTACTCTGCCTAGAGGCTTCATGTGTTACAGTGATATGATTTTATCCCTTAAATCAGAGATATATATCTGTCTGGTTTTGCTTCATCACTGGCTGGATCATGCTCCTGCTCGTCAGCAGCAACCCGTTAACAGACAGTCTTCTCTAGGAGTATTGTCATTTTCAGTTACAATCTATTTTCTTCTTTCATTACTTGATAATGTTTTGATACTCCTCCTTTTCTGATAGGTAATTTTTTTTAGCCTAGCCACCTGTGTTTCCCTGGTGGATCTGCTAATAGCAATAAATTAGTCCCTAGGTGCATTATAGCATGCTTAAGCACCATTATATTGACAACGGAGCCAGAAAAAAACCCATTTACCTTAGTTCTTTAGAGACTGAATGAAAAAAGCCATCTTAGAATAACATTGATATTAGGCAGTATAAAAACTGTGTTATGTGCTGGAAGCATTGCTTTCCTTCAAGGGGCAGTCAAGCCTAAAGCTTAACAAACACATTTTAGAAGTGTCCACTATGCTTGTTTATCAGTCTGAGAGTCCTGATGATCTATTATAAATTCAGAACAATTAAAATCTCACAATAAACCCCTTAAACATTCATTTAACAATAGAGAAAGTCCTTTATCAGGTATTCAACAAGGGAAAATCTATAAGCAATCTTATGTATTCAGATCTGGTTTTGTTATGGTCTTGTATATCCAGTTGGAAATCATTCATCATCTCCAAAGCTGATTTAGACCAAGAAGGGGCTGCTTAATACTTTCAGTCTATTTTGCCAGATGGAGCTAAAAACTGGCTCACTCTAACCTATCTACAATCTTCATTTTTTCAAAATGTAATTAAAGTTCTTTAAGGAAGGCTTTTTTGTGTCCTCATTTTCAGTTGTTTTAATTAATTTATTTTTATTTTTTAAAAAAAGTTTATGAAAATTTAGGTTAGACTTAAGAAATTTCTTCTAGGTTTCTTCACAAGCGTGGTAGCTGCAGGTTTTTATGTAAATCCTAAATCAAGTGATCGAGGCATAGAGTGCTCTGGCTGCAAGAACAGGTATCATGAACCCTGCAATTAATTTTCAAGTCATGGTACTGGAACCCTTCCACCTTCTGTGTCCTCAGTGCATGGACTTCATGAGAAGTATTACTACAACTTCTAAACGGGAGGAAAAATGAGGGAACAAATTGAGCAGTTATTAAGAATGGAGCTATTTTCCTGATGAAACATGACTCATGCTGACAACAGAGATTCAAAGTACTCTGCGGATTTAATAGTCATAAGTAATATTTCACTAGTGATAAGTGATGCTTGAAAAAGATAAATCTTGAAGGGAAAGAAATTCTGCCTGAGTTTGTTCAAACACTTTTATATTCTTTTGTTGTTGTTTTTTAAATACCTTTACCTCAACAACATCTGTAAGGAACCTAGGCTTTGGGGACAGCTGAACCTAATTTCTAAACTTAACACATGCACATCCATGCAGTTTTCTCCTATATCCCTTGTACTTTTATGTTTTTACTTCAGAACTACTTCAGAGGCTATTTTTATTGATATACATGAACTGATTAAGTGAATAACCCCTATACAACCAGTTAATAAGGTATATCCTCATTTACCTTGAAGGGTTAATGAAGAAACTATTGGCAGGCACATTTATGATATTAAAAATGTGTAGTTGGAAGACTTAACCTCAGAAGCCAAAGGAGGTACAGGCAGACACCATGCCTTTTGTTCTTTGGGATGTTCAGAAATACGATTGAAAAAACCCCTCATCATGAACGTTTGTAGGAGGAGACAGGATTTATTATGTATTATAATCTACCACAAACCCACCAGAATGGTATTGCTGGGCCAAATAATAATACCTCTTTACTATAATCTTGATGGTTATGCTGGTTTTAGCTGGGATAGAGTTAATTTTCTTCACAGAAGCTAATATGGGGCTGTGTTCTGGATTTGAGCTGGAAACAGTGTTGATACAACAAGGATGTTTCTGTTATTGCTCAGCAGCACTTACACAGTCAGGGCCTTTTCTACCTCTCACATCACCACCCAGCTAATAGGCTGGGGGTGCACAAGAAGCTGGGAGGTGACACAGCCAGGATAGTCGACCCTAGCTGACCATAGGGATATTCCATATCATATAACATCATGCTCTGCATATAAAGCTGGGGAAGAAGCAGTAAAGTGGAGGGGGGGAGCAAGTTCAGAGTGATGGAGTTTGTCTTCCCAAGTCACCATTATGTGTGATGGAGCCTGACTTCCCTGGAGATAGCTGAACAGCTGCCTGCCAATGGAAGCAATGAATAAATTCCTTGATTTGCTCTGCTTGCACATGCAGCTTTTGCTTTACCTATTAAACTGTCTTTATCTCAGCCCATGAGTTTTCTCACTTTTGCTCTTCTGATTCTCTCCCCCATTCTGCTGTGGGGAAGTGAGTGTGTGGCTGGGTGGCTCCTAGTTGCTGGCTGGGTTTAAACCACTACAGTGGTGTTTCAAGCTATATAGCTCCTTCTGTGCATGTAAAAAGGAGTGCATTACAGTATAACTCTATTGAAGTAGCTTTTGCAAAACTTCTCAGCTTTTTCAGTGAGTTTTAAAAGCTAATATCAGTGTTGATATAAAAGAAAGATTTTGTTCTTACACTTTTTTAAACATGAAGTGCATGTTTGATATTTTTCATACAGTGCTGGTTTTTAATGAGGTTAAGGGCTGCACAAGGTGTCTGTTTCGTTACAGATAGAAAGGCAGAAGGAGAAATTAGTACTGGGAAAGAACATTATTTGCTTCTCTCAGCATGATCTTTTTGTCTTCAAATCTGAACCCTTTATTACTTTCATCCTTGCTCTATTGAAATGTGGGGGCAGGGGATACTCAGGGAGCTGGTTATACCTCCAAGCACACTTGGGTGTACTAAAAAGCCTTATGCGTCAGCTCCTGCAGTGATTCTCTAAATCCTTAAGCTAATCTATTGTCCATCTCCTTTATACACAATGCTCTGTTCTTCTTTTTCTCTGTTTTCAAGCTGGACGATTCTATTTTCTGCTTCACTAAAATGAGAGTCAAAAGCCTTTGATTTATACCCTCAGTTCTCTCATTTACAGGTAGTACCATTACAGAGATTTTTGACTATCCATTCTGCTTTCAGGTAAGGTTAAAAGTGCTCTGGATCTCGACAGCTATGCAGCAACAGTGGGCTCAGGAGAGCTGCAAGAATGAGTCATGTGTCCTCCAGTGGCAAGTGGGAGGAATTTGTACTCACAAGCTGCAAGAAGTGGCTTTCTCCCCTTTTATTTCAAAATCAAGAGTTATTCCTAGGTATTTTAACCAACAAAATTGATTAGCAAAGCCACCAGTTTTAGGTCAAGAAGAAAAGGAATATGTTTTGAAGCTCAACCAGCCTTTCCAATATGAGGACAGCCACACTTCTGTCAGTGTTTCTCAATGTTTTTTTCTCTTCCCTTCACCTCCAGGGCCTGCTTGAAGTTGCTGTTAGCTGGGATTATGAGAAGACAGTGGGCACATCCTTTTCTTTACATGCTCAGCCTGTGGTCCTCAGAAGTGTAGAGTGCAAGCTGCCCCCTGACAGCAGGTATTTATGCTTTAAGTAGAATTGTACAAGCTTCTTATTGCAAAGCCAAGAGCCTTTGGTGGACCAAACTTTACTAGTAGTGGACAGTAGACACTTTGCAGTAAGGCAGGAGTGTCAGGCCATGTATACAGGGAGAAAATTTCAAAGAGATGCCCCTACTGAAATCTGGTAAGAGTTAGACACTTAATAGACCCCTTCTGCCTCTGTATGTGTAGTGCTGAGACACAGATGTATTACTTATGCAGGATTCAGTGCTTCTGACTGAATTTTTTGTGGCTTTGTTTTGATCTGTTAAGAATGAAGGCAAGAAAGAAATGAAAAAATTCAGCAGCATAACATTCCACTGAGTTTATAAATATAAATATAAATATTAGAAGGGTTCAGGTTCCTAGTATATATTTTTTCCTAGCTAGACTCTTCAATATATTTATCTACACTCAGAATAAAAACTACAACAGAGAAGATCAAGGGGTTTTATTTCTATTTCCTGACAACCTCTGATTTACATTCATTGCACTAATACAATTAGAAAAAAATATAATAATTTCCCTGTATTTAAAAGGGTTAAAAAAAACCTACTAAAAGTGGCTATGCTTTACTAATAATGCTAGCATTTAACAACCCCATGAGTGCTGATATTAATGCTATGCTGAAGTATATGGTGAAAAGGAAATCTAAGTTTTTACTGCTTTTATGTTTCTGAGATTTTTTAGGGTTTTTTTTTTACATCTGACAGTCAGCCAGGCTGGGAATAGGATGGCAACGCTGCATTCCTTTATGTCCTGCCAGCTCTATGGCACCTCAGGTTAATGCAGCCTACCTCCAGCACACTGCATATATCAGCCTATTTTAGACACAGCTGCCAGAACTACCGTCAAGAAGCCAAGTGGAAGCCCAGGCAAAGGGGTGCTTTTAGGCTATCAGTCAGAGAAAAAGGTCTTTCTGAAGACTTTTTTTTTCTTTTTTCTTTGTTTGTTTGCTTGTCTGCTTGCTTTCGTTTGGTTTTGGTTTGGTTTTTTTTAGGAAAATTTATTTTGTAACAGGACAGTTCAGAAGTAAAAAGAGAGAGCAATTTGTTGATGATTTGGGGAAAATGTTGCCAGTAGATTTTGAAGTGGGAAACATTTCCTGAAAGTAGACCAGATGAAAGTTGATCATTTTGATACTTGCAAAAAGCAAAATAGATAAATTGTCAATTACCTAAAAAAACTGCACAATTTGTCAAATATGAATTGGACAACAAGCAAAAGAGAAGTTAACAGTATAGAGGAGTTCAATGAACAAGTTAGCCTAGCTGTGTAAAATTCTCTAGCCAAAGACATTACTTTTAAGCATATTTTTACCCCCAGATGAAACATTTCAGTTAGCAGTGATATTTTTCCCTGGCCCTGTTTTTGAGCTGGATTTCCCACTTGGCACTTAGATCATCCACCTCTCTTTTGGTCTCTTGCTTTAACTTTCAAATCAACCAGTGACGTGTGGCAAAGGGACAGGGATCTCAAATACACTCACTTCCTACACAATTAGTGCATATACAGTTTGATAGAGAATTCCCTGCTAATGTCTTCTAGTTGCAGTATGAGCACAAACCGTATGAGGCATCAGTGAATCTGTATTAGTGCAGTTTGCACTGAAAAACAAAAAGCCAGAGAAAGCCAGGTTTTATTCTTTGTGCTGCTCGTAGTGATTTTATTTCTCCACAATCTACTAAATTCAATAGCAAATATATGTGAAAAAGCTGTCACATTTACGACAGGACATGCATTAATAAACTATTTTTTTAATTATTGTTATTTACTATTTAAAATATTTGAAAACCTGCTATGGTAGAAAGTTCTATAGGCATCCAGCCCAGGAAGAAATGTCCTGACCCATTTTCTCTTGATGTCAACCGCAGTATTTTCTTTGCCTAAAATACATCAGGCCACTGTGGATGATAATATACAGGAAGTACATGACAAGTGAGCTTGTAATTTTGGAGATGAGCCATCAAAAATCCTGACTCTGTGTGATTGTGATTTTCACCAAAAAGATCAGGCCAGCTATCTCAGAACAGCCTAACGGATAAGCAACAGGGAGATGGATCCTTACAGGTTTCTGTATACACAGATGGACATATAGTAGGAAGAAATACATGCTGAGGGAAAAAAGAGGATCCTTTTGTTATATCTGACAGTCACATGATTATGGATGCATAAACAAGCAAGCTGAGGTATTAGTCAAAGACAGATATTGAACAAGACATCAATCTGACCTAATCCAGTACAAATTGAAACTATTCTAGACATCAGTAATGCTCAGCAAATGGGGCTGGGGGATGTGTTTGTGTACACATGTGTGCGTGCCTGTATGTGTAATACAATCAACAAGTGTCAGAACAGTGTTAAACTGCAGGGCAGTTATTTACAGTTTAGAAAATACATAGAACACCATCAACAAGAAGTCTGTGGGATTATCCATACAAGCACAATCTTTGGGTCATCACAAACATCTTTGCATGAAGCAAGACCAGCTGGCAGAAAGGAAGAATCATTTTCTCTAATATTTTTACTTACTAGCCATAAAGAAAGCCTGACTAGAAATGTAAGGCATGATTGGCAGAGGTCAAATAAGTGCTGCATATTCAGAATTCCACAGGACACCACTCACAATCTTCAGGGACAGTGATAATTAAAAATGAAAGAAGAAAATATGAAGGCAGAAGCAGTAGCAGAGAAAGGCAACATATTCTGAGCTGGCTCTTACCAATCAAGCTAGTGCATTGCCCCTTAGCTGGAAATTCAGTTTTCCCTCAACAGAGCTGACTACATACACTTTCTCTGTCTACTGCAATAGAAAGTTCAATCACCTTCATAAAGCAAGTTGCGGTCCCAGACAAATGATATATTCATGAAATACACTGGATCATTTTAAAAGCACTGTTATACCTGGTGGAGACATGTCTTTATTTGAAATCTTTGTCTCAAGGCATCTTTAGGCCCTCAATGAGGTCTGTGGGGTTAATTAAAAATATAGATATTACAGACCATGTGAACATATTCCACAATATCTATCCTAAGGCTACAGACCACCAGGCTATTCCATAGGGGAAAAAAATGATTGAGAGACATCAAACTCCCACATCACTGAAGTCAAAAGTAAGAAAGGAAAAACCCAAACCATCCAGATGTTTATGTGTTCAATGAGATTGGAGTTTTGTACACTGTACATTTATATACTAAGGTACACATCTAAAAAAAGAGAAGAAATGAAAGGAAAATAGGGAGGAAAAAAAGACCTGAGGGCCAAAAAAAAAGAACAGCTTAGTCTGAGGATCTCAAAAGATACCATGATAAGATCCAGATACAAAGAGCTGAAGGAGTTCTTCAGAGTCAGAGTGAGGAAAACACTTTTGTTCCACTCCAGATGAGATGGTATTGCCCACAAATCTACCATACATTTTCTCCCATACATAGAGCAGACCCTGGCAAACAGAGTTAAGTGTAGGGGTTTCGGGGAGGATATGCATGGCAGACTGACAGCCTGAGCACATCAGCTGACTAGCACAAGTTCACTCACCTGCCACGTGCAATATCCTCCACCCAGGAGGTACTTCACATGAAAGCAAATGAGGTGTTAGCTGACTTAAGCAGTGTAGAGGTCACTGCTGATGAAAGACTGGTGAATAGGAATTCAAAGGATCAGCTTGACAGGAATGCAATGGCATGACAGGGGTGAAAGGAGCTGAGCATGCCACCTGCATCTATTCCTGAAAAACAGTACAGAGGGAGGTGAAGAGGTTCAGCTGTTTTGCATATATCCTAAGGAAAGAGGAGTCAGTGAAGGAGGACTGAAGAAATCAAAATATCTTGTCTGAAAGAGATGACAGTGGCAATGTGCTTTCTGCTGAACTTTGTCCTACCATTTGCTGAGGTCACACGGTCCCAGGGCAGCAGCCCTGCAGCTGTGGTTCCACATGACACCTTGTGTGCTGACACAGGGGGCTCATCATCTCTGCAACCACAACTCATGAGAACAGAAATCACATTCTTGGAGGAAGGGAAACTGCTGCTCAAACACACATACTTTTTTGAAAGCAGAGGAAGTTAATAAGTGAGCATGAAGAGTGAAAACAAACTCTCAGGCACACTTTGGAACAAGGTAAGGCTTAGGTCTGCTTCAAAGTTTTCTGTCACTTTCATGTATTGACAGAAAACAGAGATTTCAGCTAGTTTATATATTCATGAAAAGGGTTGATTTCTGTCAAAAAGCTTCATATTTTTAGGAAGGGGATTAGAAGAAGATGAATTTTTTTCATGTGACTGAACAGGCTGCAAACTCTTCTTGATTGCTCTTAATGTTGTTTCAGTGTAAAGAGCTGCCAAAATTTTCCCTATCACCTCCATGATTGACTACAGAAATGAACCACAAGCCAGTTAAATCTATTTTAAACAAAGACTTGCAGTCAGCATTGCCAAAATACATCTTTATCATTAAAATAATAAATAATATTACAAAATATGCAAAAATAGGAAAGGTCTCTCTGTTATGGCCCAGCTCGGGGGAGATATATGTCAAAATACCTGACTGACCTTTAGAAAATATTTTATGCTAAAAAAATGTGAAGCATGATATGGAAATCATATCCTGCTCCTTAGTGTTACTTTGTAGAGATAAGAACCAAACCACTTGTTTTGAGGTCTAGAAAGAATGCAGGCAATAAATATCAATTTGCTTTATTTCTTCATAAGCAGCACAATATTCCAGTCTACAAATCTCAAGCCACCTTCAATTGTTGTTAATCTAAAAATCAGGGACACGGATGAAAGTGGGATATAATTTCTGTCTCATCCTGAAGTCTATACCAAGAACAGCCTTCTCTTGATCCAGAAGAAAAGCTTACAGCTCCAGGACTTTAATACCATCCCTGTTGCTAACTTATATCCCTTGCTTGCAGTAAATCAGGTTCCTGTTGCTAATTAGGCTCATCATCATCACTCATCCATAATCTCACTAATCTGAGAGACTTTTGTTGTTCTGTGTGTAGCTACCTTAAGCCAGTGTTTAACCTCATCTCTGCCAAGTCACAGCATGTGGGAGGAGAGCACACACACCCCTAGGGATGCAAAGGGGCAGGAACCTGGTAGGTGAATGGGTGAACAGGCGGTGCTTCTTTCCTTATCCATTGTGCTTGATGTCACACCTGATGCTGGGAGATCTGTATGTCAAGTTGGTTTTTTTGAATTGCACCTCTGCTACCCCAAAGGGTATTTAAAAATGCCAGGTTTTGGTGTAAATAGAATAAATAGAATAAAATCTGTTCATTATTTTGTTTCTTGGTTACGGACAAAGTAGTAGAGTTTAACTGCTGATGCTGTACCCAGTTGTACTGCCCAGCTCACACTTCTGCCCTAGAATAATGTTTACTGATGGGTCAGAAGGCTCCTATAGGAAGACACTGTGTTATATATGACTGAATGTGGGCTCTCATGTCTTAGATTTTGGCTCCTTTGAATTCCATTGCTGGCATCTCTTCTGTTTTCAGATTTCCCTTTCTAAATGGATATGTCCAAAATCTTTAGACTGTATTTCCTCCTTTGCTTAAAAAATGGAGTGGCATTAGGAGGAAGGAATGCTTCACCCTGTGTTGCTTTGAGTCACAGTGGAATAATACCTCCAAACAGCTTTTGCTCACTGGGTCTCCTGAATAACTCTGTCACCAGAATGAGGAGGCCTCATGCAAAGGGGAAATAAAATGCAGATATTCTTAGGTGCATGAACTAATTATTTCATTATACTCAGCAGGTCTCAGAGGTGCTCTCTGTAAAAGACAAATATCAATTTCTATGTAGATAGCTATCTGTGTAGATAGGTATCTATGTAGACACCCAACCCACCCTGACACACTGCATGAGGTATTTGCTGTCTGCCCCTGGTGTTTGCTGTGTAAGCCCCTTTCAGTTACCTCCCTTGTCCTAGTCAGATTTTCTTGAAGATTTTTTTTTTGGTTGGTTGGTTCTTTAATGTGCTTGCCCTTGTGCTTAGATTTGCTAACCTGTTCTCAAACCTGGCTAATCTGGTTTAGGTTGTATTGTCATTGAGCATCAACGTATATAAAATTATGCAGGTACAGAAGTGTTTTCAGAGAAAGAGGCTGTTGCCATCAGATGGCTTTGAAAATTTACAGGGAGAGAGTTTTCACATGAGAGACAATTCCTTAAAAGAATAGAAAAAAGCAAGAAGGGAACATCACAATATCTCAAAGAGCAGAGCTGAACCTTGTTGAGGAAAAGAGAACTAAACCAAAACCCTGATAAGAACAGTTTTGTAGATTCTTTTTTGTATATCTTCAGCTTTTACTGCATGCCAGTACTCCCTGCAAGGCATGAGATTTAAATAAAAAGTACAATTTTGTTCTTTTCTGTTTGCAAAGATTCAGCCACTACCCTGTCCCCACAAAATAATATGAAATGGAATCTGGCTCTGAGGCTTCCTAAGCACAATGGATCCATTTGGCTGCCAGAACACCATGTGCAGAGTCCAGTCCCCCAGTTTATGTCTGTTTCCAGTGATTGCATTCAAGTGACAAGGTCTGTCAGGGTGATGATGCTGAGCTCATCAGCTTGGGATAGTGATGCACCATGCAGTCCCCTTTTTTCCCTGTAAGTGACCATCGGAAACTTTCAGAGCCTCATTCTTTCATATGCTCTGGAGTTGCTATCTAGAAAGTTGACTTACTTCAGAAAGAAGTCATCACGCTTTCATCCGGGTGTAGGAGGTGTATTATCCTGTGCACAGGTAATGTGAAAACTGCTGTTGGTTAATTGGGCAGCACCTTGATGGATCTCGTGTTTTGCTATCCTCACTTTCTGCTGTTACTCTCACTCTTAGGTTTTCATTTACGCTGTACGCACTGATGGGAAGTCAATGGGCCAGCCTGGGGTACACAGGGAAAAATAGCCCTTGAAAATCTGGGCTTGTATTCTTCCTGCAGACTGTTCCCATTTGACTTTCCATTCTCTTTATTGTTTCTGTGTAGTTTTTATTTACAAGTTTGAATTTGCTTCTGTTTTGCTCTAATTGGCAGCAGGTACTTGGGTTTGTTCACTGACATTTGAATGACAGAATCCCTTCTATCTAGGGTTATCCCTATTGCTGAGTACAACGGAATCTACTGCCTGGGTAGTTTCCTTTGCTTTGGCCATGTAACAGTTAGTAATCATATTTTGCTCTGGCTACCTCATTTCTGGCAGCTTGCTTCAGACTTCATTGAGTTTATTGCCTACACTGTGTCAAACTACAGTTCATTATTGTCATCATTTTATTAAAATAGTCCCTAAGTGCACCAGATTCTGAATGCTTGACCGCAATATTCCATGGAGATCTATTTTATTTTTATATTGGTCAATCCAACAGTAAAGCATTAGCAGGCAAGCTAGGACCTTTGTGAAATGTTGCCATGCTTCCCAGTGCCTGGCATTTAGATGTTGGCTCTTGAATGCTGTAGCCCAAAAGTGGGTACATATTGCTTTTGTATACCAGGGGTAAAATGCACTTCTAATGCAGAGGAAGCAGCTTAAGATTAGCTGAAATCCAGTTCTGTATTTAAAGCTTCATACATTCTTTATAAGTCTTGTGTTATCTTTTCTGATCTGAAAAGGAAAGCAGTGCATTTGGCCTTTATGCCATATATTAAACTCTAGAGTGTGAAATAGAAAGCAGAAATGTGTATGAGTTGATAAGTGATCTTTAATATGTAAAATATGCTGTTTACCTTCTTCAGATCTATAGTATAGATACTGTCTGGTTTATGTGTAGTGCAAAAATGCAAAAGTTTGTGTATTTTGATGCCAAGTGCATAGGGATGCTATAATGGAATGTAGATGCCAGAAAACTTTACAGCAAAGCAACAGAAAGTTAAAGAGAAAACGGAAACAACCTTTATGATTAGTAACATGTTAGAATTTGCAGGGCATTTATGATTCTAGGCCAGTGCTGCGAAGTAGAAGAAAAACAGTTTTATCATTCATGTTCTGTGGATATTTTATTGTTTCATACCATCTCAGCAGTAACACTGCGGAGCATTTTAGAGTTAGTCATGTCTTTATGTTGAGCTTTTCCAGGGAAGGTGGGAAAACATGTGTACGGTAGTGTTTATCTTGTGTGTGAATGACTGCTCTTGAAGTATAGGCATACTGAGAATCTCCTTTTAGTGCTAGTGTAGCTCTTTAGATAATCATGTCTGGATGTTTTTAATAGCTCTTGGTAGTATCTTATCCCTTTCCACTATAAGTATCTTTGAAAACCCTCCAAGTGCTCCAGAAAAACTGCTTTGGAGCAGAGCTATATGTGTAAAAAGTTCAGGTATTATCAAGAAAACCTTTTATAATAAAAGAAGTTAAAACCTTGGATTTCTCAGTCTTCTACAATTAGAACCACCTAGTTTAATTACAAAACTTTTATGGAGGACTAGAAATATGCAACCTCCTTACCAAACTCACTATGAAGGAATCTGTTTCGTTAGCTTTTTAAGACAAAGTACAGCTAAATCACTGAGTTAGGCTGGTGACCTGAGTGTGAGGAAACAAAATCATGATCTCAATCATATCAGAACCATCCAAGTGAATAAACTGGCCAAATCTAGTGTTTGCCTCAAACATATGGAATCAAACTATTAATGCAAACAAAAAGTGACATTTGTTTAGCAGATCAGCATTGATGTTAATCAAGGAGCAGAACCTTATGAGGATAATTTTGCTTCCATATCTTGTAAAAAAATTACAGTCATAATAATAGATTCCTTTCCCAGAGACTGATTTTACAGCAATTCTAAGTAATTACACACATCTGGTGATAACTTTAAAAGCTGCAGTTATAAAAGGAGCTAAACTAAAGACTACAGATTCCCTGTGCTATAATAGATCAGATTTTGGAGCCATATCCATTGTGACACCCTTTAAAAGACAAATTCTGCTGCAAATTTGGAAAGACTTAAATGTAAATTTATTTATAACTTTGTTATTATTAACATCTGTGTTACAGAGATCTTAATTTCCCCAATGCTGGAAAAACAGCATGAAAGAATTTGATGTACACCTCTAATTAAGTTCACCCCAATGACAAGCAGTGTTGTATGGCAGAAATTTCACATCACTGTGTCCTTGACTGGACTGATAGTTAATCATTGCAGATGAAGCATTATACAGTAGTTTTCAAAAGCCCACCCCCTCTCCTTTACACACGTATATTTATAGGTGTATAAAACCCAGTGATATACATTGCAAAAATGTGTAAGATAAACATTTTTCATTTTATAGTTCAGAAATCTGTCACACCCTCTTGACTGGCTCGTCAAACCCTGACCACCAATCCATCTTCCCTGCTCAACTCAAACATCCCAGACATCTTGGTAGTGTCATACAGCTGTCATTTTTCAAGCAATCCAGCAGAGAATAGTTTCCTTTCTTTCCCAGACCAGACATTCCCTCCTCCTCCTCCAAAAATTTGAAGACAGTGCTAGGTACTGGAGTAGTGGTAGAATTAGCATTTGATATTTCTCAAGCCAGCACACAGGGAAATGGGGACCTTGGGAGCTGTGTGCTTCCTCTGTATCATGAGAGTTTGGCAGTGCTTGTGTTTATTCCCAGTTATTTATCTTGCCATTATGCTCTTATCTGAATGCCTCACAACCTTTGGGGTCCTCAGAGCGACCCCGTGAGACAAAGGAGTATTCTCCTGTCACAGGCTGGGCAACTTGATCCAAAATTTGTAAAGGCATTTAGTACAATGTACATTGAGTCAGAGGCAGGTGGGGAGGTACTGAGGGTTACAGGCTTGAACCATTTCCACTGTGTGTTGGAAAGGTGATGTCTCTGAGGAGACGCCAGCATCAGTACTTCTCCTGGAGCTCTTCCTTCCTTGACTCACCAAGGTGTGCTGAATGTGTCTTGTGCCTCTTACCTGCAGGAACTGCATGTGTAGTTGAAAGAGCTAGCATCTCATGGCTTATTAGTCAGTTCCCTCGTCCAGGAGAAATGGGGCGGTAAACCAGGGGCTCCCAGGTGAGCATTTCAGGCTGTGCTTTAATTTCTTGTACAAAGTAGTCCTTCTCTGGTGATGCTGATGAGATTAGACTTCCCCTTCCACATGGGACATGTTTAGGAAGAGGAGGGGAGGATGTCAGGGGAAGACATTGCCTCAAAGCTTAACTTTAGTCCTTGGTACCACTGGGACATAGATAGCTTCATGCAGAGCCTCAGTGAGGCTCTCTGACAGCAGGATCTTCACCACCATGGCCCTCAAAAAGATTATCAGCAGCTTTTGGAAAGCATGACAGTTCTTCATGATGATTGTAAAGTTTTGGGGGGAAATACCTCTTGGATATAGGGTCACACAAAAAAAATAATATTATGGCAGAGCTCCTGGGAGCCTAGGCTATGCAACCTGCCAGCTTCTGGGTTTATTTATATTTTTCTCACTTGACTACAGAGATGACTGGTTATAATATAAAACTAGTTACAGGGGTTTTCTTTCTTATATTTCCAAACGTTACCAGAAATCATCCTGAGAGGGGAACAGAAAGGGAACCTGTATGCCTTTGTGACTGTCCACTGAATTAGATTTGAGGCATGATGTTTTGGAAGTAGAAGTAAAGGCAGATCAGCTAAGTAAAATGTCTGACTTAAGATGCAGACACACATGCTTAAGGAATTTGCAGAACATAAGATGAACTTGTTTATATGTCTATGTGTATGCTAGGGGATCTGGTATTTGGAAATATCTGAATAAAAATTAATTATTTGCATTTTACCTGACAAGTAATAAACCCATTCCCAAGTCAGGACAAAATCCTGTTGCCATACAGTCAACTACTGCTTCACTGGGGTCATGGCAGTGAGGTAATAAAGCAGAAAGTAATTAAAACCACATTATAAAAATATTGTTGGACTACTTCTTCTAAAGTACCTTTCTCAAAAGCCAGGCACCTTACTAGCATCATTCCAATTACGGGACTCACAGGGAAGGGGAATTATAAGTAATAATTTTAGAAATAGCCCCAGGATGCACTGTGTGTGCCTCTGAGCCAGGAAAAACCCAAAGGGCATAATTCTGGAATATAGTAGCTGGCACATTCCCAGTCAGAGAGCTGCAGTTTTACTGAAAGCCTGACGGACACACTGCAATGCATATATCTTAAAAGCAGCACTGGTGACACTTAGCCATTCAGATCTGATTCTCAAAAATAAGTTGGGTTCAGGAGAGCAAAAATGGCAGATGTTTTGAGGATACATCCTAAGTATCATTGAGGCTCTGGTTCCATATCCCTTTGGAATGATTATTTTCTTATTATTGTTCAATATAATGATCTAAACCCTGTTCTTTCAATGACCTAAAGAACCATATAGGTTCAAAAAATGAGTAGTCCTGGGCAAAACACTGGACTTGTACAGTCCACAGGATCACAAGTGTACATAAGTTTTTTGTTCTGTGTGGCCCCAGGTACAGCACTCATATGTAATGACTCTAGTGGCTTTCATTATGAAAGAGGATATTGTTTAGTGAATGTTTTCTGTGATGCTACCAGTCAGGGCAAAACATACTTGTCTGTGCTCATGCTTTCAATTCTATTCAACAAATCAGTTCTGGGGGAAATTTCTCCTTCCATTTTAATTCTTAACTTTCCTTGCTCCAGTTTGATGCAGCACAGAGGATAGAGGAGTCATTTAGCGTTTGAGTTTTGGACCCAGCTCTTGTAAATCGAAGATGCCAGCTAGCAGCTGACATCTTCTAATGAGAGTGATCCTTTCCTGCAAACAGCCAAAAGTTGCCAACATACTGCTAGAGAAAGACTCTCAGGGACAAAAATACGTTAGAAAATAGTATCAGGAACGGAAATAATACTGGCTGCAAACCTGTCAGCCCAAATCAGATGTTATCTTCTCTTCCTGCTTCCAATTTAGTAGAAATATGCTAAGGATTTGAAAATGTGATTTTTCATCCAATATGATCCTATTTTTCACTCCCTAAGTTAAAAAGTGCCATTATATTAGAGATCGCTCTCTTTTGAGTTTCTAAAGTGAAAGAAAAATATCTTGTTTTTAATAGGCTGGAAACATAACAGCATGACAGTTATTTGCACCTGAAGTTTCCTTTTCCTCTCACTTCCCTCCCCACACCTCATTCAAATCCACGAAGGTCTTTTTCATGTCAAGCACATGAGAGCTTTTTGTGTGGTCAAATTGGGTTTTTTGCAGGCACTAATAATTCTGCTGGCTGCTAAGTTTCTACACACAAAAGCAGGACATACTCTTTCTAGGCCTGATATTGTTTTATTTTAGATGAAAGAACAAAACTAAAAGTCCCATAGAGTCAAGCCAAGAAGTTGTCTGTATAGGTATATGCCTCTAGTTTCTTCTGGGAAATCCCCCACCTCTGTACTTTCTTCAGCACTGGGGATCTGGAAGCATGTAGTACAACTTACCAAACTTCCCATAACGTCTGGAGTTGTCCTTAGGCTCCAGCCGTGAGAAGCAAGCAACTTGAGTGGGAAATTCAGCTCACTTTCCATTTTTTCTCAAAGCAAGTTACAAGTACTTCAGGTCTCAGAGAACAATCTAAAACTATGACAGCTCTGGTGCAACAGGCCACAGGACTGCTTCAAGCTCTTCAGGCAACAGAAGGAAAACTGTGAAACTAACTCATACTAAGTCTTTCCATCTTTCAAAGAAACACACAAACACTATTGTCCTGGTAAGACTGTTACATTGCTTTAATGCATTAAAACTCCAATAATCAGTTGTATACAAATGGCACAAAGATAGCATATGCAGGCTCTCAGACATGCCCAAGTCCTCACTTCTCTGGAGGTCTCTGGAGTTGCACGGACAGCATGTCCAATTCTATCATCCCCAAAACATCAGTGAAAAATATTTCATAAAGTTATAAGCTCATTTATGTTGGAGGCAGACAGTCTTGCTGGCCAAGTGCACATCACAAATGTAAACAAGCAACGCTGCAGAAAATTGCTGGCCACAGAATACCCACACACATGTGTGCACTCTTGGAAGAGGCAGCTAGATTTATCAGTCTTTCTTCATCAGTTCATTAGTTCTAAAGAAAACCAGGCAAGCCTGTTAGCATCGATAGCTGAAAGCCAAACTCTTAGAGCCTGTGTAGCAATTGCACTCTGTATTTTACATGGGTGGATATATTGGGAAAACAAAATAAAACCTGACCTGAAATGCACGTGTATGAATGTTTGTATGTGTGTGAACCTGGGTGTATCTGCCAGACTTTTTTATTCTTGCCTTTCCCCCATGACTTAGTTGTGCAGCTGATAACCATAGCTCAGGCACTAACTGAAGCTACTTCCAGAGACAGGATGCTCACGGAATGTTTCCCAATATCTGCACATGGATCAGATACCCACAGCCTGGTCTTTCCTGGAGGCACTTCCTGGATGTTCAACCGGTCACGATGATAGACAAATTCCAGTGCTACTTCTGAACAGTTAAGATTTTCATTAAATCAACTGAGAATTCTTGCCAATCCTATTAAGGTGAGCTTCGTTTTGCCAAGTGGATATTGAGCAGCGCTGTGCTACTGCTGCACAGCACCGAGCACAGCCTGGGTGTGTCTGTGAGAATGGCTCCTTCTTGCTGAGAAGTTCAGGGCACATTCCTTCTCCTAATCCCCAGCAGGCAAGTGGGGTGGTGGCAGGAGTATCAGCCTTAAAGAGAGAAATGGGGACATGCCAAGCTGCAGGCTGAGAACTGCCATGATCCCCAAACGTGACACGAGACCCATCAAAGCTTTTCTCAGCCCAGTGTGCCACGTGGAGCAGTTCTGTGAAGCTGGAGTTTTTCTGGAGGAGGCTGTGTCCCGAAGGACAAGTTTCAGTCCCCCAAGGCTCCTGCCCACTTCATTATGCTGTGGGTAATATTTTAATATTTCTGGCCAGTGGAACTCAGGACTGTTTGTGACTCCATACCAGCAATGATGGAAAGGAGGAAAATAGCAGGATTGTATAAGATGACATTTAAATAGGGTCAAGTATGAAAAGTAAACTGCTAAAGCCCTCTTTGCAAAGGATGGTGGTCCAGCCTTTATTATGCAAAGTTTCATGCCCACAAAACTCCCTCTTTTAAGTTGCCATTTCTGGAATGGCAATCTATTTCCAGGTTTCAGAAAGAGGGTCCAGATGGACACCAAGTTGAACATGAGTCACCAATGTGCCCTTGCAGAAAAGCATTCTCTATTCTGGGATACATTAGCCAAAATATCGCCATCAGATCAAGTGGGATGATCCTTCCCCTCTAGTCAGCTCTGGTGAGGCCACATCTGGAGTCTTGTGTCCAGTTCTGGCCTCCCCAGTACAAGAGAGACATGGGCAATATACAGAGAGCCCAGCAAAGGGCCACAAAGATGAGTGGGGGACTGGAGGCTCTCATATGAGGAAAAGCGGCGAGAGCTGGGGTTGTTCAGTCCAGAGGAGAAAAGGTTCCGGGGGATCTCATCGATGCGTACAAATACCTAAAGGGAGGATACAAAGAGGACAGAACCAGGCTCTGCTCAGTGGTGCCCTGTGACAGGACAAGAAACTATAGGCACAAAGTGAAACATCAGGAGACACTTTTTTCCTGTAGGGTGGCTAATCACTGGCAGAGGTTGCCCAGAGAAGTTGTGGAGTCTCTCTGCCTGGAGATACACAAAAGAAAAATAAATAAATGACTCCATCATTCTTTTCTTGCCCCCTGCCCTTTCTCTGTCACTGTGAGACAAGAAGTATATGCACATGAAAGCAAGCCAACGGGGCAGTAGTTGCCAGCTCTCATTAGCAAAGACCTGAATGATGAAAAACTGACCAGATATGAACATTTGGTAAATGACAGCTTAACAACTGGTCAGTCATTATTTCTCTATCCACTACCTCTCTCTTTTGCACAACTAGGTGCTGCTGCTATTAACACCCTAACCAGAAGTAGCCTCTTGTATCTGTATTGAGCTTCAAATACTATTTTACCTGCTCAAACCAAAAAGTGCTGTTTAGACTAGAGAGTTTTCTAGGTCTTTACAGAAAGGGTTCTTTTTTTACCCCCCTGTGTAAAGCAAAGAAAACTTTGTGCTGCCATTGCTTTGCAGGTGGCATCAGGAAAGGCTTCTTTTAGTTTTCCCTTGGCTTCCTGTACTGAGGGTAATCCTCAGTGTGCATCGAGCTATCTCTGTGTTCTCCCTTGCAAAGTGGGCCGTGGTTCAACAGAGTAGCTACAATGGGACGACTCAGGCTATCATCACCCAAAGTGACCATGTCAGCCAAATGGAATTGTGGCAGCAGTGCAAGCCAAATGCTAAATAACATTTACAAAAACTAAATAAAGTGGCTAGGCCCAAAGGCAGTGTGGAAGACAGCATTTGGCAATTGCTCTTTTTAAGGAGGTATATTTTTAATGGTATTTTTATATTGTGCAGATATTGCAAATATGAATTGCTCACCAGTGAACACTCATCTTGCAATGATTCCAGCACTAACTGGATCTTACTTTTTCACATAAAAGGAATAAATCACAGAAAAAAAAAATAGGACTATCTCCCACATGATCAGGTTTTAGCAGAAATTTAAATCTTGAATATCTCCCATTTATTGCTCTGTTGTTAACCAGTGAAGTTCGAGAGCCTGGAAAGATGCCAGTTAACAGCTAGTGTAAAGGAGTCACTGCCTGTTCTTGTGGTTTTTAAAGGACAGAAAAACATTATATTATATCTTTCTCCTATTATCACTTAAAATTCAGGAATGTCTTGGGGGTCTCAGCCAGACTGAGGCTCTGTTGCATAAGGCCCAGTTCAGACAGGGAGTCTATGAGCAGTCACAGGCTTTGCAGTTTCAGTCTGAACTTTTTTTTTTTTCTGAAAACCATAGCTGGCTGCATAGAGATTACTGCCTGAAAATCTCACTCTATTTTTGAAGGAGTATGTTTCTCACCCACAGTGCCTGGAAATGAAAGTCCTAAATGCTCCAGCACCAGAACACATATAAAAAGGCTGTAAAATGAAATTGTCTGCTTTCATGGTGTTAAGTCAGTCCTGTGATTGACTGGGGAAAGAAGAGCGTGTGAGGAAAGGAAGGTGTTATTCAGGGTTTCTGAATGCTGAAGTTGGGCAGAACTGCGGGTCACTGTTTCTCCTCCCCATTCCAAAATGTAGTGATTTTAACCAAACACTATCTTAATCAGACCATCTGCATCCAGAGAATAGGCCAGTAAAAACTGATTCTCTGAGACCAGGCTTTGTAGGCTGCTGTGTCATGGCCATAACAGAATACTGGTACCCAAGGATGTTCAGGGATATTTCACATGCTGAAAAATGCAATTCAAATGCCATCCTATTGATGCATTTCCTGATGCTGATCTTTGTGAGAGCTATTTCTTTGATGTCCATCTTATTTTACTTTGGCTTGTGCTACAGCTGTGGGCTGCCACTCACCCCAAACTCACAACAGATCTAGGCAAAACTACTGTAGTTCACCATGTGAAACACTAGCCCCTGTTTATGGCACAATCAAGACACAAATTACCTTGCAGTCACACATAATCACCTTCATTTCAACAGCTTGGCCTTCTGCATGTACAAAGCAGCCTGATTTTTCTTGGGTGCAAATGTCATGATGCTCATTCTCTAAATTACTGCTACCACGGTAGTTCTCAGGCGTGGAAAGAGACTATTTCATTCTTTATTGCTTTGAAGATGCACTGTAATGGTATTTGCTGGACCTCTATCTTCAGTATTCAGGCTCCACAGTTCAGAGAGGAAAGACTTCCATGTGTTTTGCTTTCTGACAGACTCCTTTGGCCACTGCTCAGAAACGTGTGAGTTATAGCTAGGCACCAAGCCAGTATGGCCTTCAGGTCAGCTGGTATGGACTCTCCATGCCTAAATCAGAGCTAGGGGAGTGTCTGGAGATAGAAAAGTTATTTTTTCACACAAATCCCCTTGTGGGGCTTATCTTGGAGTTAAACTTTGCTATCTGAGCAACAAGGTTAATCCAGTAAATTTGGCTTGAAAAAACAACATTCAGGTAAATGGAAGGACAAAGAAAGCCACAGCTATTAGATAGAATGAAAAGGAGCAAAAAAAATCACCTCTTATTCTTTTGGAATTTGCATAGGTAGCTTTTAGAAATGAAATATATTTTTTGAAGACTTAGAAATTTTCCTTAGTTCCCTTCTAAAGGAAAAAGAATCATACTTTATATTTCTAACAAGATCATATTTGGGGCCTTTCAGATTTTAGAGCGGTTAGTCTGTTTGGTTGGTTGGTTTGTTGGGTGGTGGGTTTTATGGTTTGGTGTGGGGTGATTTTTTTCCTTCTTTACATCCTTCTGCTACATTTCTCTGACTTTTCACTCACCTTTCCACATTTTCTCCTGGGCTGGACAGCAAGTCCTGCCCATCAATGTCATCAGTGAGTTTCTCAAATGTTGGCCTTAGACTCTGTCTTTAAGGGTTCTTTAGTACTGGCCTAAGCATTATGTCTATAAGAATGGTCCCATGATATTGCTTTCTTCTGAGGACCCACCTGTGATCCCCTCCAATGATGCACTGAAAGGGCCATGAGCTTTTGTTCTGAAGCTGGTCAGCCTTCATGGGACCAGGACTCTGGAAAGCATGAGGCAACTCTTCAGCTGGAGGTGGTGCTTTTTCTGTTTGCATAACAGAATGAAAATTAGGAACACCCAACACCTGCAGAGAGAAAGATGAACTGACAAATATTCTATTCATGTCCGTTTGTTCTGTTTCTGTTTGTTCTCCACCCTTTCACTATCTGAGTTTTTTCTTATTGTTTTTTTGGATCAGCAAACCAAATTAAATATTGATCAGTGGGCCTGATTTTTCACTCTCTTTCTTCTTACATTTATAAGAACTAGACTTACGGTGGCCAAGAGTACTATTCTAGCTGAACAAATCACCTGATTCATGTAGTTTTGATTAGCAAATTGTAGGAATGACATACTGCATCCTCCCTTACATTGTGTCATTGATGGTAGACCAGCTTAATGAAAACCCATGAGAAGAGCACAACTGAGCATTCCTTCCTCTGGAATTCATTTCCCTTTGCTGTCACTGGTCAGATTAGGGACTTCCTGCAGTGGCATCTGAGCTCCATTTAATACCCACTGGTGAAAGGAAAACAGATCATTTCTGGGATGCATTCAAAAGCTCCCTGGGTTTTAGCACTCATAGGTGTGTGTTTAGCTTACACGGGGAGTGGTGGAAACCACCCTGCTTGTTTGTAAAATGACCTGGGGATCTACAAAGGGCTGCTCTCTCAAATCCATCACCCAGTGTCAAAATGGGATTACATCCCCTCTGCCACAGCACATCCACACCAGCTGGTGAGTCACTCCTGTTTGCTCTCGCACAACCACAGGCTACTTGAACAGCTTTTCCCCTTTCATGGGGCAAGGAGTGGCTGTTTGGTTTCTTAGCAGCATGTTTGGGTAAAAAGGGGAGCTATGTGTAGAGAAAGGTGCCTATTGTAACTTATGTTTGCATGGAAAATTTTGAAAGCACAATGCAAACAGGGACATCAAATACAAGCTATATTTCAAATATGGTCTTAAGTCTGAAAAGTGTGGGAGAGAGATGACCTCTACCTTGCTGGATGTTAGTGTTGCTAACAGGACCAACATAACGTCTGGAGTCGTGCATAGACATCATAACAGATGATATTTTTTCTGCTTAAAAAATTCTTTCTTTTTTTTTTCCATCTTAAAATATTGTGTGATTTAATCTCTGCTTATACTGGATGTTTATCCACAGTGTACCAAACTGTACATTGTGGACACTTTTTCTTTTTCCTAAGGAAATCATAAAGGACATATGAGAAGAAAGGAAGAATATAAATAATACAAAATTTAGAAGGTAAATTCCTTCACTCTGAAGACATGCCTGGTAAATATTAGAAATATGCTGTGTAACTATATACTGTGTAACTTACACAAAAGCAGAACAACAGAAAGGCTAAATTATAGTGAAGTTAAGGTGTGACAGGACAAACAGCTGAGAAATGGCAGGAGGAAAATTAATCTCTGTAAAACTGCAGGGCTAAACCCAGGTATCAAAGTAAGAAAATATCATGAGACAGAGCAAGCTGCTAAAGATCCATAAGAAATGAGAAATTAAATAAGCTCAAAAGGACAGTGGTCTAAGTTTACATGATCTGCACTTAGATTATTTTAGTGACTGCAACATTGGTCGCAGGCTTCTTCAGCCATGTAGGAGAGGCTAGTAGGCTTTTTCAAAGCACACAGAAAATGCACACGAGGACCTACTGTTGTGGTTGTGCCAAGTAAGTGCAAAAGTTGAAGAATCAGGCTTTGACCAAATTTGAATCTATACCTCATACATCTCTCCTGAGAAGAGCCTCTAGTTCCTTGTGTCACACCCCTAGAAGCATGCTGTTCATTTGCTTAGCAGGCTCGAGTTACTGAGCACCAGCTCAGGGGATAATGAACCTACAAATTGTACATCTCATGATTTTGAAGAAGGAGCATCTACTAGGAGTATTACTAGGAGTAACTACTTGTAACTAACTAGGAGTAACTACTTGGGAATGGGCCCCAGACCTCTTCACTTGCATTGTACTTACAAGAACATCTTCTATGTCAGCAAAGAAATTATGTTTAAAAGAAGAGTGAGCTAACTATTAAGAGATCTAAAAGCGATACAGAGAATCTGTTCAACCGAAGATAAATAGATCCAAGATAAGGGTCCTTTTTGAACTAGCCATTTTAAATTAATATAGATATTCAATTCTTCTGAAATTTAGGTGAGAAATTTTATAACAGAACTGATCCTGCTTTCAGTCAAGCCCAAAATGCAACAAAACTCCCTTTTTGGTTTTAGTGCCAATCTCTATTTTGGTACTTTTGTGTTTAAGTGACCATACATAAAGAGGCATGAAAAGGAGTGGCCTTTGGAAGCTTCTCAGTTTTACCTAAGATAAGTAGATATGTCTGCCTCAGAGTTTTTGGTATCATTTGTACTTTTCTGTGCTTACTACAGGAAATTCCTTGAATATTACAAACACTGAAGTTATCTGACTACAAATAGCAGTCATCATTGGCAACTGGCAAGTTTTTAAGTTTCTGCTGCACAACTTTTTCAAACCTTAAGCAGAACTCCATCCAAATTTAAATTGGGATCAATGAGCAAAATACCTTCAGAACTGAAGGTGAATCTGCAAATCACAGGTCTCATTTGGGAAGTTCTGGAAGCACTCCCACCTATCTCAAAAGGCAGAGAGATGTGCCCTGAGGACAAGAGAGTTCCTCATAACCTTCAAGCAGCGCACGTCCTCTAGGCACATGCAGGACTGCAGTGAATGCAGCAGACGTGCCTGTGCTTGTTTATTGTTTCAGCCAAGTGCTGGGGAGTCAGAGAAGGTGTAGACAAACTGTAGAGATGTTTAAATCTGTTTTGGGTCTTGTTTTGTTTCATGTTTTACTTGGGCATACTCAGAGATTTCTTCCCTTTTTCTGCAGCGAGGGCCTCAGTTTATGAAAACATGGAAAGGCAATCATCTAGAGCTGCCCCTGTTGGATTGCACACTATGGAAAATGTGTTTAATTATAAAAAATTAAAGACAAGGGGGATATGTTTAGACTGAGAATGTAGACAGTTTCTTGGCTAGAAAAAAAAGCTGAACAAAAAGGGTAAAAATTCTAGAACAATTGCAAGGATTTATTTACATTTTAAAAAATTCTACATATGTTTTCACTTAAAGCTCTTGGGAGGGTCATTTCAAAGATTAGGACTCTGGCTGTTTGCATTCATCTCTTCCTCTCTTCACCCTGCTTGCAACTTGAACATTAATATACAGACCACAGCAAAAGGTAATGCATGTCAGATATGACATAGCAAGTGACAAAAAAGCTTGGTCAGAAGAAACAAGTTTTAAATCAATAAAGTACTGCGATGCTTCTTAGTTACATTTATTAGTGTAATTTGCACTGTTCAGGCCACAGGAGTTCCAGTCTTGCTGCCAATGAGAAGTAAAATTTATAATCTTAAGGTGTATTCTTTTTAAGCCCTCTCACATCACAAAATGAATAAAAATTAAAAAAAAAAAAAAAAAGCCAACCTTTTTTTCCAAGTAAGTTTCCTTTACATTATTGTTTGCTTTGTTTTGTTTCTGCTTTCTTTACTATACCTTCAATGTGGGTTACACTTAATCTCCTCTTTAACTCTCTAAAGCTTCAATAATCCTTACCCTACCTTTCTGGAACACTGAAATGCAGCAGTATAGTTGATCTGCAGATTTGAAAAAGGGCCACTAGAACTATGCATCACAAACGATGCAGCACAGTTTAAACAAGAAGACAGTGCAAATACATTCCATCCTGAGTCAGATTAAATGTCCAGCTGCCCTAATATTCCGTTTTGGTAATGTAAGCTCTATGGCCAGTTCTCATGCTAACATAGGAAAAAATCAGCAAAGAAGAAAACTGCAGCAAGGAAAGGGAATGCTCTGGATTTCTTCAGACAAATCTTCTTCCTTCAGGAAAGATGATGCTTATGCCACAGTGCTCTCAGGTTGTAGTTTACCCATGGAGCAAGGACAGGGATCTATGTACAGCTTGCCTTCCCGGAGGAGCTGTTATTACCATATAGCCACTTCAGGCTCTGACTACAAAGACCAAAGCTCTAATACATAGCTGGGAGTCTGGACTGCATTCTGCACTGGTGAGGTTGCTGGAGCTTTAATGTCTGAGAGCTCTGTGCCAAGCAGAGGAAGAGGGACCAATGGGAGGGGACAAGGGCCAGAACTCTGCCACTTAGGTGCTTTGACCACTCTGGACATCAGAAAAAATGGGCTTAAGTCTGAAAACTACTTTCTGAGTGTTCTGAAGTTTCCATGCTAGGAACCTTCTGTATGTCATGAAACAAAAACAACTGATAACTTTCCTGAGTACCTTGCTGCTTGGTACATGATGTGTGCAGACTCAAGATAGCCACAGAGAATTTCCCTTGATTTCAAAAGCAAGAGGAGGATTCAAAAAATCACAAAACCCAGACATCTTGCAGCCACTGTGAGATTTCAGAAGATCTGTGGCATCTTTTTAAAGAGCAGACCTTCACCTCCGTACTCATGCACATTTATACACCTGTAGTGAGCACAGGAAACATAAGCAGTAGCAGGACAGTCTGTTTACTGATCTCGTTTAGCAGATAGATGTATCTGTGGTTGCTTTAAGTTCTACATTTCAGGCCCCCAGGAGTCAGGTAGTTCATTCAACCTCAGCTCAAGGATGACTTTTACCATCTGTGCTTTTAGTATGCAACTGTACCACATAGTGCCGTTGCAGTTTTTCCTTTAAGAATTCAGGTGGGACACCTCTAATTGCTAACGAGAAATAATGCCAATATGAAGACTCACTACAGTGTTGATTTTGTCAGTCACATCTAGATAAACCCAACCTGTGAACTTTCTGTCCCATCTCTAGGAATGTATGACTCTGGGACAGAAAGCAAGCAGTGAATGCCAAAGCAGGCGGGTAATCACTTGGCAGCAGACCCCTTTGGCTTAAGCTTTGAGCCAGAAAATGGACATTTTCATGATAGTGGCATACAGACAGAGGATTCCTTGAGGGAAATAAAACTTGTTCTCAATCTCTTCACAGGTGACAACCCCATCTGCTTTGTGCTTTGTGCTCCACATGCTTGTGTCAGTTGTATCTTCAGAAAGTAACAATTTAATGTAAAAATGGTTTCCTAGATATGAGTGGAGGAAAAGAAATAAAAGTCCTCCATTAAATAATGAATCAACTGATGATAAGCTGCATCACAACAAGCATTAATGCTGATGATTTAATGCCACATGGAAAATGGAAATATGAAGAACATATTTAATTTGAGGGACTGAGGAGAAGAAACATGAACGACTCCATTGAAAAAATGTAGTATTATTGCTTTCATCCTTGCTTACTTTGTACTAGACAGGAATCCCTTAACATCAAGTAAAGCCTATTTCTAATCTGCTTACTAAGCCCCAGCCCTCGACCCAGGAGAATTTGTGTTGAAGCAGAAACATGTCAATCATTTTGTCCAATTAAGCACAATAATAAACATGAAGAAAGGAAAAAAAATTGTGGGCGGTATTGCCAGGATGAGAGCAGTGTCTACACATTTTGAAAGCTTGTCTAGATTATGAGGTTAGCTCAATGAAAAAATCATCTACAACCTGTCTCCTGAATCCAAGGGTTATTCCTGATCTATGATCTATAGCTTATTCATTTCCTGTACTGATGACACATGCATTCAGTATGTGGCAAATGGTAACAGGATTGCATTTCACACATATTTCCCTGAGTTTTTGTTTCCTGAGTAGCTCCATGCTTCTGTAGCATGTTTCAGGCTAACAGCAATTCAGTGATCACTGGGTTTATCTGAGAGCTGGTGAAATAAATCAAGTTTTATTTGCATGCAGCTGGTAACAATGGTCTTGGTGATGCTCCTAGCTGACAAGGAGATAGTTAAGAAATTTCTGTTTGACTTTTAGCTCTTCTCTAAGCTTATCTTGTAAATGGTAGCAGTTTTTCCTTGACATCCAAAAGAACAATGTCACTGATTTGCAGAGGGCATCAGAAGTTCTTCTGAATTTTTATTATTTTTATTAATGGCCTACTTTTCCTCCCTCTGTCTGACCAGTCACCCTTCCACATGAACTGCGAAGACCTGCATCAGGAATTTATACCTAGCTCTGCAGGTGAAGCAAGTGACAGGAAACAGAAACTGCAAATTGCCTCTGAAGGCGATGTCCACACCCCCCCAGAATGTACAGGCTTATGTTACCATGCAGTTAGTGAAGGAAAGGCAAATTCTGAATAATAGTGACTAGAAGTAAACCTGTCCTGAGATTAGCAGAAGGCCTAGGCTCCCTCTCTAGTAGTAGCCCAGCTCCAGAGAGGATCAAAATTCTAGGTAGCCAAGCCCACGTGCAGCATGTACGTATCCATGGCAGCATGTACATATCCATGGCATCTCTTGGGGGTCAGAAAGCAAGGGGGAGAAGAGGGGGAAGCCTGGTTTGCTGCCAGCTCACATTTTCATTTTGAACAAATGTGTGTAAAGAGTTTAGACAGAATCCCTATAGACCTTGATAACTGTGTTTAACTGCTCAGCCTCAAAGAATACCACAGAAGGAGTGAGATGAAATCTAGTACAAATGTCCACTTCAAAGCCAAGGCTATATACATACAGATATATATAGGGAGAGTGATAGAAAAGACTGATGGCTTGGTGTGGGCCTGAACTGTCCTTAAACTGAGGCATAATAAACCATTTATCATTTCAATTTAGGGGAACTCTGATCTGTCCTTTGCTTTCTAACCATGAGTGAGTGATAGGTGCAGGAACCATTTTGCTTGAGGAGTGGATCTGGACTCCCCTAGCTACAGTTTTTGACGTATGTTGTGCATGCTGGATATAGGCTAGCTCTGATTCATGAATTATGTTTTTATTTTCCTTTTATCATTCCCTTTGGTTAAAGCCGTGTCTGTAAATTCCAGCTCATCCAAACACTGAGACAGTGGCAAACAAGTTAGGAATGCTATTTGCAGGCAAATCCCTCCTGCTCTCTCCCTGTCACCCCAGATAAATCTCTAGTTATTCATCTTAAAGTCACTAATGCTTAAGCAAGTAGCTGGCAGGTAGTAAGTAATCAGAGGTGCAGGAAAGGCTTTTGGGGACACCAAGCTGAAGGTTGGACTCGATGATCCTAGAGGCCCTTTCCAACCCTAATGATTCTATGATTCTAAGTCCCTCCTGCAGCATGAAGAGTAGTACTATTCGACTTTGGTCATGAGCACATCTGAGTTTTTTCAAGATCTTCATCGCTCACAGAAGACCCAGATGAAGCAGACTAAACTCAGGAAGGTTTTATTTATTATTAACCTTTCTAGCTGTACCAGCAGTGATGCTGACATTATGCCATTATCTTGCTCTTTGTATTTTAAAGTTAACTATATATGCATCCTTTGCATCATTGTTCAATCCAATCTACATTTATTTCCAGCTTTTTTCCCCTTTATCTTGATCTAGCTAGTAAATCAATGAAGTTGCTCTTTAGATTCAGAGTCTTTGGAGATTAACATGACTGAAGAAAAGATTATATAAAAAGGGAGGGATGAATCATTGCACTTGTACAGTGAAATACTGCCAAGAACAAGCACAAAGAATACAGGGTAGCATATGTTTGGAAACTTTGGGATATACCTATACTGCATCTGGCAATAATACTGACTTTTGTGTAGCTTTAACCTGAGCTGGCTGATAACACTGAAGGTTTTGCACCACGGGCTTAACAGGGACTGCAAAAGCCAATCTATGATGCTGAAGACATTCATGCCAGCAAGAGTATACTTCTGGCACTAAAATTAGCCAGACTGAAAGTTACTTGGCATGTGTCACCACAGCAAGATCCCGTAGACAGGCAGAGGCACAGCCAGCACTGACCTGCTTAAGAAAACAGCACACCCCCCCCAATGGCTTATTTAGATGGACAACATACAAGTTCAATCTTGGGAGGGTTTGTGTGTTCTGTATGTATCCAAACTCTCCAGAGCCAGAGTTCAAATCCAGCAGTGCTGTCTGAGGAAGCTGGTATTCCTTTTCACTGAAACAAAAACAAGAGCTTCAGCTTTTCAAGTTACAAGCTCCTTAACCTTCTGCTGTACAAGTGTTTATTCAGCATGCCCTTAGTGTTAGCATAAATTTCACTCAGGGCTTTTATCAAAAGCCACAGTAATCAATGTAAAGACTAGAAGAAAAGTAAGCAGATCATCTTCTAGGGATTTTCCAATGGAAGCTGGGTTCCCAATTCTTTAAGGTTGACTTGAACTGTGTTTAACCTTTGTGTTAGGTTGAACCAACTCCTCTAGCTAAAAAGTAATGAAATTGTCATCAAAACTAGTAATTTTTGACTCACCAGCTAAATGCTCAGGTATCCATGTAAAGTCCTGTCAACTGGATGAAGCTGCCTTTTAACTGAAGCTAGAGATGACCTTGAAAAGATGTCCAATCTCTAAAGTCAGAAGCCTTAACTAGTGCTATGTGAAAAGTCTTGCCACATACCTGGTATCCATGTGGGAAAGGTTTCCTTATGTACCTGGAGAATGCCTAGCACAAAGGCCACTGACCCTGACTGAGGCCTGATCATTAGCAACAGAGGAGTTAATGATAATTTCTCACTTGATACCAGTGGATGCATTTCCTGGGGTAGATCTGCAGAGCAACAGTGAATGGGAGCTGCCAATTGGAGTTGCAGCCCGTGCACACAGTGGACACATGACTTTGCCTGACAGGAAGGGTCAGTGTGACAGTCCTGGGGGATGGGGAGACGTGCATCACCAAAGCTCCCCACCAAAGGAAACCATAAGTTATGAGATGTATGACACACACCAAACTGACACTCACAAACCTGCAGGCAGGATATAGCCAAGATGCCTGGTATAGGTAGAGAGTGAGAAGATATTCATGGCTTTCAGCTCTGATATATCCACTAAGTCAGGCTTGGACAACCAAGCCCCAAAAGATATGGAAGGTTAACTCTGCTTCTGATACTTTATACAGTTTTGTTAATTCCAAACTTTCAACATGAGTAAAGAACCTTCTTTTATTTTTGCCATCTTATTGTATAGCTGTTCACTTATGTTTCATAGTTGGATAGAGCTTGGTGGTATGAGCTGCAAACAATTCAATGGCAAAGGGAAGAAAATGGTTATTTCACCACTGCAGCAAAAATCCATTGACTGTGATACAACAGCTTAGAAGTAGAAATGCTGTCTTGTATTGCACTGTCAAGAACTGCTTTTGTAGCACTGTCCAGACGATTTTGCTTTCAAAAGATATGCACTGCAAATGTACGGACTAAAAAGCAGGTGAAAAAGTCTCAGAAGCCAGATAACGCATGCTTTGAGAAGGTGGTGAAGAGGATATGCATTCTTAGCATTATCATTGAAAATTTAAACACGAAGATAGATTTTTTGGCTTACACATTGGATACCATCCATTATCACCTTGTACCCTTATCCTAGTTCCCAAGGCACTGTCACCTAGTATCCATAAACTCTCAAGGGGCTGGATTTGTGAAAACATGGTAGAATGGTTCTTATCCAGCTGAGAGCAGGACACCAGTTCTGCCCTTACTGATATATAACATCATTCCTGAGATTATCCTCATTCAGTTGAAGACTGCAAGCTCTGCAGTCCTAGCTACATGGTACCTTGCCTACAGCACCACATCTGCCTGTCCTGTTCTCCTGTTGCAAAGTGAAGCAGAGGGGATCCAGGGCATCTCCAATCCTTGTGCCTCCCTCCTGGCCAGTAGAAATGTAATATACCAACTCTCAGCCTCTACCCAGGTTTTGGTTGCTGCACCATGTCTCCCTGTTACTCCATCATGAACCAGAAATGCAGCCACTTAGGTATCCACTGTAACCTTTCAGCATCCTTGTTCTCAAGAAAAGGAAGCTGCCTCCTTCCACCCAGTAACAGGAGTCTCAAATACATGCAATAATTATTCTCTGAAAGTCCCTGCATCTTTGCATTGATGAGAGCAGGCTATTTGGCATACCATGCTTCTGAAGCTTGAGGAAGTAGATTTCATCCTCTGATATGATTTGAAGATGTAGCTCTAGATTAAATATAAAGGCCCAACCTATTTTTAATCTGTACAAACTTTCAAGAAACATGCAGTATGTTCTTAAGGTATTTTTTCCCATTTGAAAACTCAATGTTATTTTTCTCTTTTATATCCAGTTATGCATAAATCAATGTCATTGGTGCCTAAGCACACAACTTTTCCCTTAGTAAAATGTTTTGGGTTTTTTTTAATCTTTTAAAAATATTTAGTTTGATGGGTACTTCCTGTGTAGTGATAACTCCCCTGATCTAATACATGTCATCCCAATGAGCTCTTTTGTTACAGTCCTACACAGAGACTATTATATACAAAAAAAAGAGATTTCTATGAATTTTGATTTGTGTCCCATCTACCTCTGGTAATGACCCACAGACAGATATTTATATTTGGAAAATAGTTTGAGCTGTCTAGTGAATATTCCATGGCATCCGCAAGGTGACTGTTTTTTGGGGTTTTTTTTTGGTGAGACAGATGGGTAAATGTCTCTCAAGAAAGCTGTTTGTCAATAAATTTAAAACTCAGACTTGGAAATAAAGTAGTTAACTTTTACAAGGATCAATCTGTGTCAGTATGAAAGGAGATATTATCTTTACAGAATCTTTATCATCTTTTCCAGCTAGGGATCCCTAATATTTTTGAGGTCATTTAATATTTTTTCTACTAGTATCATACTTCAGAGGACTGGGCAAATGGAACAGTTGAGGGTGTGTCGTTCAAAAAAGTACTTGTAGAACATGTTGAGCTAACAATGAGAGAAATGCATGGCTGGACATCAACCAATTAAAGGGACAACTCTTTCCTACAACTCTAGAAATGAGTTGCAAGCTAAATAGACCTTGTTCAGATAGATGACACTGATAATCCTCATCTAGGCAGCATTCAGATAAATCAATATTGAGAGAGAAACTCATTGGGCTACTTAAAATTGTCATCCAGCTTCCACTGCGGTGACTGTTCCACATAATATCCACGTTAAGTATGGCTGATATTTGCCTTTACAACTATGACAAATAAATATTTGTAAATAGGCATTTGCTAGTCCTTGCAGACATGCAGACAGGAGTCTACAAAATACTGAATGATACCACAAAGGTAAGGAGTTATTTTTCTTTTACTGTATCTTGTGACAGAAGAACAAGGAGATAACTAAAGAAATAAAAAAGTAATTGCTTCCTGACTGATAAAAGGCAAAATTTGTGTATTTGCTGACCTTAACAAAATGGAGGCACAGAAGGATGCAAAAAGGAATTAGACATATCTAAAAATAATAAAACTATCCATTGTCATATTACTTATTGGTTGTCTTTCTAAAGAAAATTCTTGTTCCTGATTTAGGCCCTAAGCAACTTCTTGCTTGCTTGGGTTAGAAAGAAACTTCCCTCAGTCATTTGTTTGTGTATTTATTTTTGTAAGTGTTGTAGCTTTTAGTGAAGACTCTGATGCTGGCTGCTATTGGACACCAGAAAAGAATACCAAATGCTTTGAAACAAATACAGAAATATTTGGAATGGAGACTTTGCAGTGCCTAGTCTAAAGAGCTTTCTGTATGTGGCAGATCTGTAACTGTCCTTGCCAAGATTTTCACTGGGGAAAAAAAAAAATAAAAAAATCAAATCTGATCTGATGAATGTTTATTGAACACATTCCAGCATGACTGTCCAGGCATGGCATTCTGGATTCTGCAGTAGATGGATCATTGGTAGGTGTTTATGGTAGGTGTTAATACGCCAATATGCAAGACATGTTTCCTCCAGCTTTTTGAGTCCAGAATCACAACTAACACTACTGACAGAAATTATAGGAGAGGAACTTGATATGCCAATGAGATTCACAGCTCCATGTTTCTTTAGATTTTTACATCTAGTGAAGAAAGCCTGGAAGAAAAATCTGTGGGAGGCTTATTTTGTCACTGACTGTGTTGTGTCTGTTTCTTTGAAAAAATGGAAAACTTCAGTTTGCATCATCTTCCACTAGAAGTAACTTAATGCCAGAGTTGAAACAACATGGAAATACTCTGCTGGGATCTTTATTCATATTCTCATCTATGTCTGTCTGCTTGCAGTTTCTAGTTAAGTGAAAACTCATATTTTTCATGTATTACTCAGACTTCATACCTTATGAATATGAACAAGAAATTGGAAAAAACTCACATCTTTTAAGAAAAAAAAATCAAATGTTCCCTTAAAGAAAAAAATGGCATCCCATTTTAAAAGTCTGAAGTTTCCTTTATATACTTCCAACAGACTATCTAAGGAGGAAGTTCTTTACCATGAGAGTGGTAGGGCACTGGAACAGATTGCCCAGGGAGACATTCAAGGTGGGGCTTGACTGAACTCTGCTCTCAGCAGGGGGGGTTGGACAGGATGACCTCTAGAGGTCCCTTCCAAACCAGACATTTCTATGTTTCTATTTATTTTACTATCATATGGATAGCAAGTGAAGCAGAAAAGATCCCCCAGGAAGGAAATAATGTTAAATTTTTGGACGTACCAAAGTACACTGAAAAGCACATTATTGCAGTAAGATTGTAAAACTAGTTTAAGCCTTCAATGTCACAGCAATACAGACTTGTACAGGCTCATACTAGAGATGAAGATATATGGTATTATTGAGACAAAGAACAGCTTGTGTTCAGAGACTTAGTAAAGCAGCATCCCTGTTGTTAGTCAGTTCAGTAACCTCCAGTCACCTCCAACAACTATTGGCTAGATGATGTCCAAACCAGGGACCTTGTGTGTGCAAAGGAAGAATTTCACACCTCAGAACAGGGTGTAAGATGTGCAAAAGATTCACAGGGAATCCTTTTAAGAAAGATAATACAAAAAAGCTAAGGTGCATCTTAAATCTTACTACTTCCTAAGATTTAGGTGTGGTTTCATTCATGATTCACAGTTCTTCCATGTAGTCATGAAGATCACTTTTTTCCCTCCCCAATATTTCAGGAGGATAAACCTTTGTTGTCTATACTGAAGGACCTACCATACTGAGAGTTTAAAGAGCAGTTTCCAGATTATGGCCTGGCAGGAGGTTTGGGCAGAAGAACAGCCCACGTGTATATCTACCATGGTTCAGCTGTAGAGTAGGTGACAATGTCTGCAGCACTGTCAAAAGAGGTGCACTTTTACCTGTGGGCAGAGGCAAAACTGCAGTGCCATATAAATGTCAGGTAATTTTGATGCTTTATGGTTCGATCAAAGGTGTCAGTATGACAGAGGAGACCCCCAGTCTCTAAGATGATTCCACCTTTCATTTCACACAACTGGTCCTGGCAGAGAGAACCCTGACATCAAAGAAGCCTTAAAGCTATGAACTGAGATAAATGCCCCCTTGGCACTGTCTTACTGCAAATTCAAGGGTCTGGCTCTCCCTAAGGATTATTCCAAGACTAAGTAACAGAGAGGTACACGGTCAAGGGGCAGGGGGGTTGAAGGTCACTTAGAAATTGAGGAGTGACTGAGCTGAGCATGAACTCTGCTGTCCACTGTACTGACTCCCCCTGGACAGACCCATGCAGAAATGCAATCAGAGCTGTGCACTTTCCATTTCTGGGCTTCTCGGGTAGGCTAGGTAAAGTGTACAAGCAAAGCTGTAGGCAGCAGATGCCTTATGTCTTTATTAAAATCTTCTACATGGAAGAATCATAAATGTCTCTCCCTTTTACACATGCACAGGGGCTCGGGGAGAGGGATGCTTTCTCTCAAGGCTTTCAGATTAACAAAGGATGTGTCTGGAGGCAAGTCAGTGAATGATAAAAAAATAAGGGGTGAGAAACATTCACTCCTTGACTGGGAAATTATCGAACTTGTAGAGCCTAGGGGCTATCTTCAGATGCATGAACAGCTCCCACTGAAGACATGGGAAATGGTGTGTTTATGCCTGTGAACAGAAGTTGATCCTGGCTCCAGGTACTTTAAACAGAAGTATTTTCTTGCCTGTCTCAAGAAAAAAAACCCAAACCTTTGGTTTGAAACAAAAAACAGCAAAGGTACTTGAGTCCTCTTATTAAAGCAAAAAAAATAATTATGCAACATGTTATTACAGACAGCCTTGGTGTGGCCTTCCTACCCCCCAGCTTTCCTCTCCTCTCCTTTGTTGTTCAAATAGAAAGTTAGATGTAGTACATGACTTTAAGGTAACCTTATATGGTAATTTTACTGCGATAGTGAAAAAATGATCAGTTACTCTGTCAGATAGCCAAACAACACTTCTGCAGTACTTTTTGTGCTGACTTTATTTTTATGAACATTTGGTTGAAAAGCATGTTTCTGTTAACAGTCTTCATCTCAGCTATGATGTCAAGTTTACAACACTCTTTCTAAGTGAAAACCAGGGAAGAGCCATCCCTGATAAAAATAGCAACAAGGAGAAAATCCCAGTGAAGGAATTCAAGCCAGTCTTTGCAGCATGTCAAGGCTAATATAAGCCCTGCCAATTCAGAAGCAGGCGATGCATGTTTTATGCACTTAGTACAGAACCAGGGTGAATGAGAATAAACTGACCAGACACAAAATGCACACAAAGGCTTGTCTGATACCACTGTGTGCTCAGCCATGCAGGATGATATGGAGAAATGCAGCCTTCCTCCATTGTCTTGGTCCTGCTGGTGGGATGGGATGAGGAGGGCAGTGACTCCACTGTGTGGTGGGAAAGCAACCCAGAGCAAACCAAAGTGCTGCAGTAGGGTACAACTCCATTAAGCGGTGCTTGCATAAGGGAGAAAGTTAATTTTTTAAACTCAGCTAGTTCTCACCTTCATGAGAAAAAGGACATCTTAGCTACAAGGCCTTCCTGCCAAGCAATCACAGGCATTCCCTGTTTGCATGCACCAGGAAAATTAGAGATAGTGGAGCTCTACTACAAACCTTAGCGTGCAGCCCATCAGGGCCAGCTTTTGTTCATGAACTTCATTTTCTTCCTAAAGAAAGGTCACACGTCAATTACTGTATATGGTGCACTTCATTGAGAGATTACTGCGCACTATCACTGAGGCTATAATACAAGCCTGTACTGCATCAGGAAAATCCAGCTGTTTGACTTAGCTGATGGATGCTGCATCCGTTCCCAATATCCTGACTGCTATTAGAAATGAAAATCTCCCTTTAACTGCTTCAGACATCTCATCTGTTCTCGTGGGTGAATGTACCATTAAATGTCAGTCTATTGGCATATCATCTGGGAGGGGGAAGGGGGGGAGTAATATGCTAAATTGTTCATATCTGAGTGAGATGCACAAATCCAAACATAGGCACATAAATAAATCTCAATAGTCATAAAAGGCTCACGAGTCATGAAGACCAATCACCTGTAATACCTCTTGACATTGCAGGGAGCAACATTTCCAAAATCTCAGAAGGGGGTCAGCTGTTCAGGGATGCAGCACAACTTGGTTGTTGGCAGAAGGATTGAAAATGGCCCTGATTTGCTGTAGTAAGTGTTGGGAAATGGGGGTTGCTTTACCATGCTTCGCAATATACGCTCCTGCACTTTTATATCTTTGGATCTCTGTGAACTGTGGATGGCTTGGGGATTTTGTCTGGCAGGGGGTACTGTCAGGACAGGAAGAAGAAATGAGTTAATGGCACAGAGAGTTCTTGTCTGACTGACTGTTCTGCACAGGGCGGCCAGAGCGTGAAGAGTTGCACTATTTTTCTCTTTAAACATCAGGACTCCTAGGGCATTTTTAATGACATCAGAAGAGATTATTTAACCTCAAGAGGTTAACATTTAATAATTAGGTTAGAACCTGCTGTTATCAAACTTGTCAGTCTTCTACCACTAAAAGAAAATTTAAACATTTTTGGAGGCCCCAAACTGGGGGGAAAATAATAGTCATACCTCAAGCACTCAGCAAAAAAATGTATAAGGAAAACATTTTCAAAAGTATCCTGGGATCATCTGCAACTAAAGTGTTTAAAAATGAAGGTTGATAACTAAAAATGAATTCCTAGTGAGGCTAAAGAAATCTACAGAAATTTGTAGATGATGCAAGATAAGATAAATACCTAAAATACATTTTCAGTCTAGTCTTAAGTTACTTACACATCTGGAAGGTTTTTCCCTTCAGTATCTAACTCCTTTTTCTCACCTAAATTTATTCAAGTCCTGGATATCTAAGGTAGGCTCAGTCTTCTATGTAACTAAGGTGCTTTTGAAAATTTGCAGGAATTGCTTTTGCTCTGGCACATCTTTTTGAAAGTAAAGGTTGTAAATCCATTATACACTAATTAAATTAAATTAACAGAAAGGAAAGCAGCAGCATGCACATCCTCTGACAGACAGGAAAATGGTGTGGAGTAGCTGCACCAGTCTTCAGTGCACATGCAGAATAGTCACCAGTAGATTAGGGGTTAAAAGAGAAGCTGAAGTATAAAATTCACAGAGTGAGATGAGGAAGCACTTGAAAAAGAGACACAAAAATAAGGCATACACCACAGCTCAGATGAAATTGAACCAGATCTGCACAACATCTGGTCTGGAGATGGTGTGCTAGCAGGTGAGTGGCAGCCTGTCTCTCAGGCTGACAGGTAGTCAGGAGAAGGTACATCTCAGGCTGACTCAGGCTCTCCCGCTCAGCCTAGCTAGCTGAGGATACCTGCTCTGCTTCTCAGCCTGCAGCTGGGGTGCTTTACATGCCCGTGGCCTCAGACAAGGCAGCCCATGAGGAGAAGGCAGAAGAGGCTGGGAGAAAGGCTACAAAGAGGTAGGGGGAGAGGACTGCATCAGGAGAGGACATAAAGCTGTAGGGTAGGGGGCATGGGGATAAGTTACAACAAAGAGGTGGGTAGGTCACATGCAAGTACAGAGGGCAATACAGGACAAGGTGTGTGTGTATAGGAGCAGAAACATGAGGTCCAAAGCTGCTATGCAGCTGGGGAGCCCTGAAATAAATCACTGAATTATGCCCAGTTGCTTAGACATTCACAGGCCAAAAGACTCTGAGGTGTCCACCCTTCACACAATGCTTAGGCCGAGCTGTGCTACCTCCCAGGAAAGGGCGGACACTGGTTGGGGAAAGTGGATAACAGTATGGCTCAATGGATGTGAGCACAGCCAGCAGCCGTGGCAAGGTTAATGGGATGATGAACTGCACTGTGTGTATGCCAGGAAAGATGACATCCTCTCAAAACAGCAGAGTCACAGTTGGCCATGTATACTGATGTTTCAGTGCATACACCAGTGGCTTCACCACCGAAATCTCCAGGCGGGGAGGGCAGAGGGGCAGGTATCCATCTCCATTTTCCTCGAGCCCATAGAGCTGAGCCAACTAGCTCTTGAACCCTTCCCAGACCAATAGGAAGCAAATCATCACTGTTTGTTCTCCTATTTTTCAGCTAGTAAGACTGCTGAAAACATTTTGAAATGTCACAATAGCATAAGAAAGAAAAAATGCATTTAATTTACTTATTCTTTTTCTGTTTCACAGATCTGACTATCCTAAATGACACCTTCAAAATCCTCAGTGGCTTATGAGAACTGGAGTTTGCTGATTTCTGAGTGCCTCATGAAGCTAAGAGGACAAGCTTACTTTAGACCATTAAAAAAAAAAAGAAAAGACTCAGCAAAGTAGTTAGGGATTGCATGAACTAGACTGCAAAGTCTCTCTGTCCAGCCTCCCAGCTTTATGCTGACTTCTTTGCACACTGCCTTGCATTATGTCCATTTCTTCTTGCATTGTAAAGATTCCAGTCCTGCACAGATATCTGTGTATGTCTGTGAAACTTCCAGCAGGTGCTTTAATCTGTCAGTGTGATTTAAGTCACAGTCCAGTTACGTTGGGGTTCTGCTGTTGCTAACACTCCCATGCTTAACTGCCTCCCATGGCAGAGTTCAGCACATGTGCAAGAGCTTACAGGACTGGCTATTTGCTTGTGAACACTTATAAAGAGACATTATATGAGGGCTATAAATATTTGGAAAGTGGCCAAGACCAAGTTTTGAAACAATAAAAGTAACATTGGGGGTGAAATTACAACTTCTATTGTCAAAAGAGCAGTGCTTTATTGCAGTTTACTGGCCTTTTTATTTTCCTCCCTAGAAATTAATGGAATATTTGAAGAAAAATGTTGCAGGATGTTTCTGTTTGTTTGGTTGGCTTGTTTTTTTAACACAGCTTCTGCATTTTCCTGGAAGCAAACATTGCTGCCTTTATTTCAGACACTGAAAGAACCAAGGTATATCAGAATACTAGAAGAGTCTTAGCTATGCTTGTGCATAATCTGAAGTATTACGCTTGTGGTTTAAAAGATCATTCTTTTAAAATGCTTCTGTTCCAGCAAGTGCTTAAAAATATCAGTAAAATCAGAATGTTCCTGGCAAATCAGCTTTGTGACGCCTTATCCATTAAGGTTACTTACTCAAAATCATGCAGAAATTGATTCAACATGGAACATGATCCAAGTCATACAATGTGTCTGCTTGCCTAGATGCAACAAATTACAACATCTGACAAAAAGTACATAAAAGGAGCTTACAAAGACAATTGTAGGAAGGAATGATTCACAGAAAACATCATATGTTGATGACAATTGAAGGGTAAACAATGCGTCTATCATTATAAAAAGGGGAGGAAGGCAGATTAGTGGAATAAAGAAGCCAACAACCTAGCTTCAAATACATGGAAGAAAACAAAAAAAAAATAAGCCAACAGACAGTGAGGATTTGTTAGAGACTAACTATATCAAACAACTCATTAATTTCAGGAAGATAATAGCATAGTTTCCCTTTGTCCTTAGGGAGAAGTATACAAATCATATAACAATTTTAACAAGTTTTTGTTGGTGGTGTGTCACAAGAAGACCACACGAGCAAGCCAGGGGAGTACAGAATGGATGAAACATTTACAGGGAGTCATAAAGCTGTTTGGAAAGCTGTATTTGGAGAGAAAAGATGTGAGTGTGGAGAAGTTACATGGTGATTCTGGAGTTTTACAACTCTTTGTCCATGATCCAGTGATAATATTTTGATGATAGAGAAAAAGAGGTTGCTTATTAAAATTTGGAGATAGTGAACAAACTAAGTGTATCTGCAAGTGTGTTAGAAGACAGAATAAATCAGGAATGACCTAGATGGGTGCTAGAACTGGGGTTAATAAAAAGAGACTCTAATTCAGCAGGGCCAAGTGGAAAGTACATAGACAGGAATCATCTACATCAATAAACTCATTCTCGAAAATATCTGTGTAGGTAACATTTCTACAGAACAGATCTGGGGATCTGAATGAGTTATAAGCTCAACAAAAGCCAGTAATTTCATGCTGGTTTTGGAAAAGGCAAATGCTGTATCAGAAGGTGTAAGTAGGAGTAAGTGACATAGACTTTGACCTCTATTCACAAGTCTGTAAAGCTTCAGCTGATTATTTGAACCTCTGTCTAGTTTTGGGCAGAATACCTCAAGAAATGTAAGAATCAATAGTAAAGAATCCAACAGAGTTCATGAAGAAATAAAGAAAAACACAATCTCTGGCAACAGACTGAATGAGTTCTGATTGTGGCAGAAAGCCAGGGCTTGGCTGGCTCTCCACAGTATGGCAGACAAGCAGCAACAGTTACGTTATGACCAGAAAGATCCAAGCTATCTGTAATTGAAAAACTTGATAAAACTGAGGGTACTGAAGTGACAGAATAGAAGTCTGGTGATGACTTTTGTTGGAGGTCTTGAAGGACAGTTTAGACAATACTTGTGATGGTTAAGATAAAAATCACTGATCTACCCTCCAGGACAAGGAGAGGAATTCTTAAGGGGCTATAGAGGGAATAATATACATTTATTCTCTAAAGTGTTTTTATAAAGCTTCTATAAAGAATGGAATTAGAAATTGTTATGGATAGTTTACTCATGGAAGAGTGTTCACATGTTCATTCAGGAACTGGATCCTCATTTTAACTGGAACTGTGAAGTGAAAGATTCCTTCCTGTACCAGACAAAGCCATATCAAAGCTTTCAAGATCAGGTTGCAACTGGCTTTGCTAATACTCAACAGAAACTGCTATCTTTGTAAGACCTTTTTTTTTTTTTTGGAATTGCACATAAACAGATCTGTTACCTTGTTCAGTCCAAAATTATGACCTTGGCTGAAATTATGTTTGCTTGAATCCAATACTGGGAAAGTCTGTTCCAAGAAAAATTGCATGCAGCAATGACTTGAAAGAAGAGAAGGAGCCAATATCAAGATCATTTTCTTATTCTGGAAATTCTGTCCAAAAAATGAGAGCTTTCCATCATGCAGATAAAATACTGAAACCCAAGACAGATGGAGACAAAAATCAGAAAACTTGTATCAGGAAGACCTTACTACGGAATAAATTCAGTACCAGACTTGATATATTGTGATTTAGTGACATGTCTCTCTATACTGAAGTATGACCAGAAGTGCCAGTCCTGAAGGATGTTGTGCACCTAAACCAAGCACACTCCATATTTCACTGATGTGGGCCTAGAAGCTGAGCTAAATTCTACTGGACAAACTTGCAAAGAAAAGCTTGGGCAAGGAGAGAGGCATCTGGCTCCATGAGCTCCCCCCAGGAACTTCATTGTTAAGGGACTGGTATGACAGGTAACTGGCACGCATACAGGCCATTTATGTGTAGAAACTATGAAGTCATTTGCTGAAAGGTATATAAAATCATGGTAACTATTAGCTGAGTGGTATGTGATAATTAAAAAAAAACAACAAACCTTTTTTGTTGTTTTTGCAGATGACTCCAAAAGATGTATTTTTTTAACATCAAAGACCAGAAAAAGCAAAAGACAAAAAGGATAGTTGCAACAGCAGAAAGGATGAAGCTGGGGTGCTGAGTCACTGCAATTAGAGGGAGAAAACATTATTAACTCTCTCTCCCTGATTATATAGGACTATTCTCTTATGGTACAGCCCCCAGTGTATTGCAAAAACTTGTTTAAAATAATTCAGTCACTCCTCATGGGATGCAACTCTGCTAACTAATCATTTTGATTTCTTTTTCCCCTGATCCCTCTACCCACAATTTACATCCTGCAATACTAGCCTTTGGATGACCTGCATACAAATTCCTTTCCATAAATGGAACCTGCACCTTTCAAAAAACCCATACGTTGTTGTCACATCCATCTCCAATTTCATTCTGGGTTGGTCAAAGCTACAACATAATGTTCATATTTATTTCTGGTAATACCCTTTCATAAATCAGTCCTTCCAGTGCCTAAACACATATCTTACTTTTTCTCTGAGCATCTTCCAACCTATAAATATCTTTCTGGAATTGAAGGACTTACAATTATATCCAGTGTTTTGTGTGAATCATCATTTCTGATGCATTTTGCATTATTAAGTCCTATAAGTAATTAAAAAATAGAAAAGCTACATTCCAGTAACACTGAGCCATAAGATGTTGGTGGTCTGCATGCTCTGTGCAGTGTGAATAACAACATTCTGTGCCTCATGCAGGACACTACTGGGAAAAAACCCCAACCATCATGGCCAAAGCAGATTGGACCTGCTTTACAGTCCTCTGCAGCTCAGGTTTTCCAGTCCAGTATGTTTACTGTGTAAATCAGCTAGTGAAGAGATAGCAGTGGTGAAATCCACCTCTGTGCACATAATTTGCATGATATTTAAGTTTCCATTTGAGGCCTGAGATGTTCTCAGAATGTTTTCTAGGCTTTACACTGACTGTATGTTTAATCCTAAGAGCTACAAAAATTAGTCACTTCCATATAAGTGGACCACAACATGTATTGAAGCCAATTTTTAATTGAAGTTTATGCTTTTCCTTCTCTCCCTTCTTTTGCAGCATGTTTCCTGAGGGAGCTGGGGGGTATGGTTTGCATCAGGCATCAGGAAGGAGGAAGGTGGGCTCTGGTCACCGGAAGGGTTTAACACAAGAACTGCTCCGGACCACTCCTTTCCTATTTCACCTTGAACTCATCCTGCCTCGGCTCTGGGACCTGTGCTTGGCAGACACTTCTGGTTATACACTGCCCAGCATTTATGTTGCTGCCTGTTTCATCTGCTGGTGGTTCTGCCTGAATTTCTTATTAAGCATAGGTAGACTGAGAGCATCAGCATACAGCAGCTCTACCTTTGGGTGCATGAGCTATGTCAAGACTTCAGCTGACACCGTTCCCAACTTTCCCAGCCTGACCAAGGATGAAGCAGTGCCCTAATTTGCACCCAACTCTGAAAGCAACTGGCTGATACTTCAGGAACACTGCCAGTATGGTTATTTCCTTGCAGAGTTTTATTTTCAAGGAAGCTGTGATGAAGCTACATTTACATAGCTATTTTACATGTTGCTATTCCTTGCTGACAGTCAGATCCTAGAAAGAGGGGAGATGCCCACACCACCACATCAACACAAATCATGAAATGGGAATTTGTAAATGCACCCTGTTGGTGGTGTTCGTTGCATACTGCTTGGGATCTTCCTCTTTCCTCCTAAGAACAAACATTAGGGTAAGTCACAAACCTGCTAGCTCTTATGTGGCCTGGTCAAAACCAAAGATACTACCTGGGGGAGCTGGAAGACTTTCATGTGGGACTTTAAGAGCAGGCCTTCTGTTGACTAAGAATCTGTAAAGTGGATTTAGTTGCTTTAAAATGATGGCTGAACTGTTATCACCTGCTGTGCTTGTGTTCTTCCCATCACTGTTGATACAACTTAGTCTCTAATAAAACAGTTGAGTGTTTTATTTTGCATTTTATTTTGTTGTGGTGTTTTGGTTTTTTTATTTATGCACATCAAAGTCATTCATAATTCCCAGAATTTTCTACACTGAACTGCTTGCTTAAGCAAAGACTCTAGTGGTGGTGTGAATTATTTATTTATACAGTCTACTTTTAAGTTGGGGCCAACATTAATTTGGCTGGGTCAATGGTATTGTGGATTTAATTGCTATGTAAATAGCTATGGAGCCTATGTCTTTAATTAGTGTGTTAAATTCTACACAATTTATGAATAAAATATACTCATTTTGATATTTTATAGAAGTTATTTTGTTAATGAAGAATTTATCAGTGTTATGCCAATTCCCTTGCCTTTTGTTAATTATATGCCTCCCTTGCATTTTCTGATATGTTAATTTTGTTTGGTATAAATATTTGTCCTCATTAAGATGAATATGTTGTCAATGTTGACTCTTCCCCCCAACAGACAACTTAAATGTGACTTAATTTTTTTATATTGTTGTTCTTACTGATTTATAAAGACCATCTAGCTCCATCTTCTATGAAGTCCTCTTCAGCAAGGTCTAAAATTACACTGAAGGAATAGTACAGCTTTCTTACATGGTATGCATGCTGTGCTGATAGGGATATAGAATGTGATCTAGCTGTGTTTCTCACAAAAGGGGAGAAAGACAATTTTATGCTAATAGCACTGTCCCTTTTGTGAACTTCTGCTGCTAGACTGGTAATTCACACATGATGCATGCTAAGAGGCTTAAAATATGCAGATATGGAATGAGGGGGCATGATCAGAAGGAGGCTATGGTGCCAGAGTGCATCTAGGGCAATGGGAAAGTCATGAACTTGTATAGGAATAGCTGTGGCCCTCTGAAAAGCAAGGACTTTTTTAACCTCACATTCCTAGCTAGGGTAATTCTGACTCCCTTTTCCTCTCAAAGAATAGGAAATCAAACAACCAAATAAAATTGACATACAACCACGAGTCTTCTTTTGACACACAGCTTGCTTATTTTTGCTTGCACATGATCTGCTGACATGCCAAGACCACAAGGGATGTACGGGGGATGTACCGACTGCAGAAGGAGAGAGGAGGGGAGGCAGGTGTGAAACGCTCAGAAAAGGCAACAGCAAGTCTACCTCTGTGGAATGGGAGGAGTGGGAATGGCTGCTGCAAATGGTTGTATTAAGAACCAGCATCATTTTAAAACCATGGAGTCCCTTGGTTTTGTCAGGAATCTGCACAATGATTTGAAAGGAGAGCTGTTAAGGGAGGCCTTTAAGAGGTCAGACTAAGTGCTGAAGATAAAACTTGCTGATCAGGAGGCAAACTATTGAGCCTTGGCATGATTTGGGAACTTAAGGAGCTCAAGGAAACAGACAGAGAAACAAAGTACACCCTGAAAGCAACTTTACAAGAAATAACAACTGTGTAATTATTGAATCAATTAAATGAAGCATATGAAGTAAAAAATAATGTAGCACAAAAATGAAAAAGAATGATGTGTCTTGAATAATTTTTCTAAATAACAGAAAAGTGTCTTCACACTGCAATTGTATAACCTTTAAGATGCTAAGAAACACTAGCAGTTGGGTGAGCACTTAGAAGTAAATATTGGTCAAGTTTCATGTGTTAATGCAAAGGACCCAGGCTCTCATTGTAACTGGGGGTAGAAGAGCTGATATGCATGAAAGCTCATGTGCAATCAGGGCATGAGCTCAATGCTGAATGAGCAGAACCTTAGAGCAGAATCTTCTGGTTTTGTTTTTTTTTATGAGCCAGTCACGTCTGAAAACCACATTAATAATGACATGAAAAGCAAATGTTCTTAAGTTTATTACACTGCTCTCTCTGAAGAGACTCTATCTAATATAAAGTCAAATTAAGCTGAGGTTACCTGATCTTGTATCTCTTGGCTTCTTTTAACTGTTAAGATTTCAGTATTTCTACCACTCTTTGTCAGAACATGCAAGCTTTCTGTTTAATTATGCTTTACCTGTTACAGCTTCTAACTTATTCTAGGCCACAAAAAATTGTCAGGAGAAGACAAATCAAAGGAAACAGTCACAGCTGACAATCAAAACTTAACAACAGCCACACTAATAAGGATGCAAACAAGTCTGAGGAAGCAAAATTTGATGCAGTTCTAAGAAGACAGATGAGATAAACCACTGGAGAGGGGATCTTCTGAGAGTTACTAGGCAAACTGTGTCAGGGTCAGGAAATCCCCTGAGCTGAGTACAGTTGGAGGCTGGTACAATGCTCAGAGAGTGTCATGCTTACTTGTCCATTTCTACCTCTTCTCTTTACAGGTACAGACAGCTCCTGCTGCACAAAGGGCAGGTCTGGGTGGATCTTGCTCTGGGTTACTGCAGATCATGCTCTAACTTTGAGTGATGATCTTCTCCTTTGATTTGTCTTTCCTTGACTTCTCTTTCTGGCGTAACTTGGACTAAGAAGGTTTAATACAGAGAGTATAATTTGTGAAGTTCACCTGCAGGCACTCCATAGTCTGCTTGAGGGAATAGGAAGTCTGTTAGCATTATTATCCACTCTGTCACTCTCTCTGTTCAGCTCCTTTCATTAAAAACTGGCTTTGTTTCCTCTGTATTTGCAGCGCACCCATCATAACGAAGTCTTATGAAGTGCCTTGAGCACTTGTGCACTGCTGGGAGGCCTACACATGGATTCCAGGGAGCAGAGAAGGGAAGAAGAGTCAGGGAGGGTCCACTCAGGCCAGAAGTGGTGTGAAGGGAATGTACAGTGGTGTGAAGGGAATGTACAGTGGGAGCCACCAAGTCAACCTCACCCCACCAGCTGTCCTGTGTCCTTCACGGCTGATGCAGAAACTCTGCCCCTTGCATTTAATAGGGAGAGTGTTTTACTCAACAATTGTACTAATTGTCTGCAGACCATAAGTGTATGGATATGTGTGGGTACGTATCTGAGCAGTGCTTCACTGACATACCAGCTGTTGTGACAGGATGCATATAAATATTGCACCTTGGATCACCTCTTCTAATCATCTTCAGATTTTCTACTACCATCCAGGATATGAATATGTTTTTTCAGTTCCTATGTTGTTTTTTTTTTTCCCCCACAGATGTACTATAATAAGCCTAAATGGTCAGGACTGTGTTATCTCCTGAGATAAGACTGTATGTCAAAAGACAGAAGGAGGATCCAGGCCTGCATATGGATGCAGCCCATGCCTGCGTAAGTTACCAAGGAACACAGAGAACCTCTTCTGATGCTTGAGGTCTTTAGCATGTAGATTACTTTTCATTGCAGAAAAATTTAGAGGTCATCAGGCTTATTTCAGTTGTAGTTAAAACTAGGATTTGAACACAGATTTAAAAGTAATCCGAGAGTAATCCACTGAGCTCCTTGGTGAGCCATCTCTATCTGTTTCTGCTATTTGAGTTTTGCCATTTTTTTGACTGTGACTACATTAACATTTTCCTTTCTACTTTCATTGTTTATTCTTCTACTATGCTGCTAATTTAGCATGTTTTTTAAGTGCAAATGTTTTCAGGCTTCCTCTGAAATTATTTGATCACATACATTTGTGGAGTGCTTTAACATCATCTGCTACTTACTTCTATAACACACATTGTAGACAATGTTGTGATTTGTTTGAACATTAAGATCATTTGTGGATGGAAGCCAGCATACTGCTTTCACATCATAGATCTGCACTCAATTGTGTAACATTTGGATCCAGAACATTTAGAATTAAATATGTTTTCTAAATGTTTTGAGAGCTTTGCTCTGCTGCAGTGTTCACATTATTCAGGTAACTGATCTCAATGTGCACTGCCTCTGAACAGCAGGACTTTGAAGACTTCAGCCAGGAGGTGACATGATTAGTTAATCTTGCTTTTTTCCTTTGTTTCCCTTCACCTACTCTATTTTATTACCTTGAAAATTACAAAAAACAAAACAAAACAAAAACAAAAACCAACTTCTGCCAAGAGCAAATTTGTTTGCAATTTTTCCTTTGTTTGCACTGAGATTTTTATATTTGCATATGATTGCCATTCCTTCTTACACTGAAATCAATTCCACTGTAGTGTCACTACAGTCTAAGTAAGGGATATCCTACCACATTTCAACACAATGAAGACTGATTGAAGTGTCAATGATTTCAGCTGTGTTTTGTATTACAAAGTTAAACATGCTCTATTCCATTTAAGCAAAACAATCCCAAGAAATAGAGATGACAAGATAAAGGGCAATAGTCAAAGATGTGAGGTCTTCAGTGAAGCTTACTGAAATAGGAAAAAGAACCTGATTATACGGCTGTGCTTCTCTTTCATGTATTTATTTTTCAAATTGAAGTGAATGATGTCCCAGTACAAAGAAATTTCTTTAGAACATTGTATTCTGTTCCCCAGCTGTTCCTGAAATTGGTCATGAGACTTGATTTATGAGGACGGAGAGGAAGCACACACAGGTAAACAGAGAAGGATGCTCTGGGAAATTATAAGAACCCACATTATAAGAAGTCCATTAGATTTCACTTTTTAAATAATTAAACAGCACATTCTTATCTCCTGAAGTAAAAATGGAGCTTTTGCAAAGGGCAGCCTCTTTTTCTTGAGAAAATATGATGCTTCTGCTTTCAAAAACAGAACGCAGTTTGAAATGTGCAGCAGAAATTCTGGAGAACACATAGAAATCAATCAAATTTCATTACCAATGCATATTAAAAACTAGAACATTTCATTACATAGACAGTCACTATTTATGCAAGTCAACATGAAGTAATAACTCTGCAGTTATTTGTGGATCAACATTACTTATTGGTTGAGCTCATCAGATATTTTGCAATAAAACAAATTTTCTTTAAAGGGAAAAAAATGTTGTACCTTGAAAGCAAAAATGTTTGCAGAAATAGCTGTTCCACTAAGCTGTTGAGTGCTTTAAAAGCCAGTTATCCTAGGGTTGTGCCCAGTCATACTGATTCAAGCAAAGGGTTCAGAAGCTGTGCTTTTTGGCTTTGTGGAAGGAATTCTGGAAGCCTAGAAAACTTCAGTCACATCTCAGATTTTCAGGTCAACCTTGTTACTTTATGTTGCAGGCTTACCAAACTGTTCTTTAATCTGTCAGGATGGCCAGAGTAACACCAAATGATATTTAATTTTTCATTACAAAATAAGAACAAACCTTTTGCTATCTCAAAACTTCCTACAGGATTGGGAATTCAGAAGTCTAAGATGTCCTAATCACAATAATTTAGTTTCTGACTTTTTTTTCTTTTTCTGAAAATGCTTGAAATGTCCTTAGTTGTGCTGATTAGTCTGAAAATTCAGACCAAAACCTAGAGGTTTTATGTATTTTTTGGTGTCCTTTACTAGGCTTCTGTTGCATTTTTAATTATCCAGCAAGGAGATGGACATAGCAGGATGCAATTAAGATGCCTGTAGTGTTTCAAAAATATTAGTACATCGTGACAAATCAAAATCACTAATGCACAGGCTGTTATTTATTTATTTTCATAAATTATTTTCAAATACACATTACACTAGTGGAATATAAGATAAAAATTGCCAGAAACTGGGTAATTTCCTGTCTGGGTAACTAGTGACTACCAATTTGGCTAGCTCTAGCAAAACTGATCAGCTACAAACACTGATCCTTATGCACAGGTCTACACATTCTGAGTACTTAGAGACATAAGGAGGCACAGCTTCAGGCAGGTACTTTCAAAGTCCTAAATAAACAACACTGAACAGTCAGACAAATACTTTATGGGTTTGTTTCCCTTTCTCAAGCACGAATAACTGCACAAAAGTGTACAAACCTAAATGGGAGATAATTCCCTCTGTTATAGTTAGCAAGCGGTTGATGAAAAATGTATACAGCAAACAACATTGGTAGTGATCAGTTGTAGGCAATCCTACAGGTCTCATACATCAGATCTGTTGGGTGTTCTTGAGTGTTCTTTGCTGACAACTAAAACCAGTAGAGTACTCCTGTAACACTGTCTTGGGCGTTGAACATGAAGAATGTGCTGCAAAGCTCTTACAGTTGGTATTCAAGTTTTGTGTGTAAGAAACCACACGTACATGGTGAGATCACATACAACAACAACAGTTCTGCTGGCTCATCTCTCCCATCAGTCAGGAATATCTCTCTGTTCTACCTGCTAACCAGCCTCACCAACCCCTTCTTTGGTTTTCACCGTTCTCCTTATGACAGTGCATTTGACAACTGTTACAAAAACCTGAGTACCCAATTGCTACTAAACTTAAGACTGAAAAAAATTAGGTGCCTGAAAGCACAGATAATCTTTTTGATTCTTCCTGGTACATTTATAAATGAGATTTCCTTTATTCGGGTAGTTCAATCAAGACAAAAAGTGTTTTAAAAGTGCTACCTCCAGAAGAATTTTAAGGCAGCAATATCTAAGAAGTCTCTGAAGATAAGTATAGCTGTAGAATGTCCTGTGTATAGTTGTCTGTCACCTGTTTCAACTTGTGACTCTAAGCACAAAAGGAAAAGCTCTGATGTTTCTGAGTGCCAGGTTAGAGACTCCCAAGTGATAAAGAACGTAGTAAGAAGCAACCAGGTTTTGAAAATCAGTCTCCTCAAAAATATTGCTAGACTTCCAAAACCTGTGACCTCCAAAATCACTGTTCAGATATTTGCAGTAATTGCAGCCTACAAACAGTCTTCAGACAATGCTCATTAAAGGTTATTGTGTTCCAAAGACAGAACAAATAAAGAACATGGTTTATACTTAGTTATGGTTTTGTATCTCATTGGTGGCCTGAAATGTAGAGGGTTGAGAAGCTGTCTATGCATTTGGAAATCTATGATCATGAAAAGTTATCACTCCTCTCTAAAAATACATCTCAATACCAGAATAATTTAGATATTTTGGTTAACAGGGAAAGACAAGTTTGATCATTAGAGATCAAAATTTCCCAGATCAGATTTCACAGGTTTCTGAACCTCAGTTTCATAATGGCCTTCGTCTCAGTGCTTCATTTGGTAGTTTCACCAAACTCAGTGGGACTGCTCATATGCATAAAATTAAGCATGTCCTGAAAATGAGCTGGAACAAGGTTTCTCTGCCTTACTGTAGTTTGCTCAAAATAGACACCCAGAGAGATATGCAAATGTGCACAAGCAGGGTTCAGTGATAATTTTTCTAGACCTATCTTTTCTCATTGAATTTTGACACACAAAAAAAATGCAAGGAATGTATGAACATTTGGGCAACACTGTAAGGTATCATTACGATGCCTTGTGTTTCCCCTGGAGCACAAATGGAGCAGTGCAGGACATCCAGCATGGGTAGGAAGCTTCACCACTGTTGGCAGTGGGGTGTTTCATTCTGCCATCTCTTGAAGGGCTGAAATAAACACAGACCCCGTCTCTGATCATGGCCAAAGGTAGAGCTTTCTAACCTGATACATCTGCAGTTGTGTCTAATGTTAAACATGCACTTTCTTTTATTGCACTTTCACACTTCAGTGAAAGACAAACCTTTATGAAACTAAAAAATGCAGCTTATTTTACCTAGATCCCACACCAGGACACTTACAAGACAAAGTCAGCTAGATATCTTCAAACATCAGATTGTGACCTTTTTTTGTGGCCTCTGAGGGAAACCGGTATGTAGAAAAGCTTTAAAAGGCAATTGTAGGAGGCCTATGAAGAACCACATACAATATGTAACTTTCTCCCTGTAAATGAGTAGGGCAGAGCCTCTGTTAGTACCATACCTTTCAGTTTCTGTATCACTGCTAACAAAGATGATGGAGAACAAATTCTGAGCAAGACCTGCAGACTCTCCTCCTTTTTTAACACAGAAATATTCCATAAAAGCTTTTCTACACAATACATCCAAGCACAGCCCTGAAAATTCTCTTCTACAGGAGTATATTGATAAGAACCAAAATGATGCCAGTTAAAAGCCTCTATCACAATGGGTCAGCAGTACAAATATCTATGCTTTTAGGTAATAATTACAAGGCCTTATTTCTAATAACAGTATTATGCAAATGCTGATCAATGGTGCCAGCAGATCACTTTCATAACAAGGTACAGAGAGCAAATGCTTTGTGGAACACAGTAATTGATTGAATATTCAGTTGGCTATATGCATATTGATATCTTCTTTGCCCGAGGAACCTTAAGAGTATGTACAATAAAGAAAGTAATTTATTATCACATCTCCCCCAAATATATTACCTTATTCATACATACTTTTTTGAGACTCAAACCTGAACTGGGCTATCCAAAATGTCTGTTGTGACTTGAAACAAGTAACAGATGCCTCTGGACGCTCTAGGAGAGTCTAAGACCTTAGCAGGGTGGGAAGGTATGTATCATGTTTCCCTCCACTGCTCTCCCCTTCAGTTCGCTTCCCTGGGGAGACGGTGGCACCGTGAAGCTCTGGCATTACCTGAGCAGAGGCATCAGTTCTGACAGATGCAAGGACATATTGCAGGAGAGAAGCAATTTGTATGCAGTTGTATTTACTGAATACAGTGGTTGGGTTGGAGGTGGTGACTGCTTTTTCATTGAACTTGCTTTCATGAGAAAGCTGTGCATCGACTGAGAGTAGCACAGGAGTACTGCTTTGGAGATCAGAAGGGAGGCTGAGCTTAAGTCCTTGAAGCTGCAAGCTTCTGGAGATCAGGCCGAGCTCTGAATCTGGTTCTTGCTTGGCAGGCAGTTGTTTGTCTGGGTTCTTCCCCATCCCATCAGATTCCTGTAAGGGACAAACCAAAATCTGAAGTGATGTTGCAAGGTAAATTCAGCTCGAGCTATGAACTTGGTAGTTCAAGATTGCCCCTGATTTTTGAAGCACTGGTCTTGAAAAGAAAATGCAAAACCCAAGGCCCTCATTGTGAGAAGAGGATGCTCACTCTAAGTTTAGTTTACAAATCGATTAGGAATCCCTTAAAATCAAGTTCTTGACATGAAACACCCAAAACTTCTTTACACTCTGCTCTCATAAGCATTCTCCCCCCTAATGCCATTCACTGTAGAATTGCTGTTCACAGCAATCAGTATTCTGGGGCACAGACTCTTTCCTTTCTTAATGCAAAGCCTTACTTACACTTCTTTCAGTAGGCTGCATGCTAATGAGAACAGTTTGCAACCTTTCACTGTCAGTGAGAAGTCCCAGGGTAGCTTTCCCTGATTCCTGGTTGGTGGGATGCACTGCACATGGCACCCTCTAATTGGGGAAAAAGAGCCAGCTTATACCTTGTCAAACTGCAGTTAAAACGAGTTAACTTAAACACAATGGGTACTTCATGTTTCACATGAAGCTGGCATTCCTCAGGGATCTTCTCTTCTGGCCTTTAACATAGATTCAATGTAGTCATCAGCTTTCCTGTGCTTCAGAATCTGGAGGTGGAAAAGCTGAAGTGGCACACATTTTTGTACACAGCACACGTAGGTGCACATGGTAGCAGTTGGATCTGTTGGTGGCATACAACTCAGCATGGTCTTTTAAGAGGTGTGCCTACTATTACTTAGATTACTGCATCACTGAGATGTAATGGAGATCTCCCTGAGTTAGTCACAGCACAAGCATCTCCAAGGATTTAACCTCTGAGGAGATCAAAACGTCTATGTGTTTTCTGCAAGATGACACACCATTTCAGGACTGAGCTGGGAACAGAAGCTAATTCTTTTCAGAAACCTTTTTGATGTAGCCAAAGGAATATACAGTGGATGTACATGGTGCTATGAATATTTGTGCATATTATGTTTACACATTATTTGTCAAAACTTCATCAGAATATGTTAATACCATAAGTTAATATTTTCAAAGAATAATAAGTATATAAGTTAGTGTCCTCACAGAATTTAACCTGTCTGTACTATTTTTTCCTGAGAAATGCTGAAGTTTCAGGCGATATGCATGTGAAATGTAACTTGGAATGGATTCTGGAGAAGAATCCTGCATTAGGTTCAGCTCCTGTCTCAGTTATGTCTGACTGTGTTGTCCAGTTTAAGGCTTGTTGCTTGATTTGGAAGGATCGTGAAACTTAAACCTATAGTTGCTTTCACAGTTTAAAGGCTGTCATTTCACTTTATGCACAAAGAAATGCTTTTCCTGTCTATGTTAAAGCAAATCACCCAGCTCTCTCACAGAGTTTTCAAGTGTCTTCTGGGATGCTGCAGCACAGTGTTTCTTGTGTGAGAGCAATTTGCTCTGCCATTATATTGTCTGCAGGTATGCAGCTGTATTGTTTTACTGTGTTGATCTTGGAAGGCACTGGAAAGCCCATAAACTGGAAAGCAATTGGTTTCTAGACGAAGCTTTACTTCTTCCTAGCCCACTGTGCTCTCCAAGGGCATCTCAGTGGGATTTTGTTAAAGAGGAAAAGGAAGATGCAGTTGTGTCAGAGTTGAGGCAGATGCAATATTACTCCAAATCAAGGGTTACATCCTGATCTGTTTTTTACTCATGTCTTCTATTGGCTCATAGAGATCATGAGTGCACCTCATCCCGTGTCTACATCAGCTGCCCACAACTCCCACCACCCGGTTTCACATGTCTCTCACCACAGGTAGACTGTGCATTTACTGTGTCCACAGTGATACTTCAAAGGCAAACACAGGCAAACTCTTGAAACATGGATGATAAACACATGCCAGACAGAAAAAGCACTTCCTGCAGAGGGGCAGAGAATCGTGTAACTGGTGCTAACTTACAGAGCCCAGACACTTTCTCTTAGATGTACCACAGGCAGCGATGACTTCCTCAGTCTATATTCAAGGCTCCCCAGTAAGATTCATAAATGGGAAAAAGCATGGGAGGCAAAGGCCACAGGCTGCAAGAGAAAGAGAGGTGAGGGGAAAAAGCCTCTTTCCATGAAACAGAGCAGAGCTGCTCTGTAAATGGAGCTGGCATGTATGTGAGCTGCTCATAGCTTGCAAACAGTGATAGAAGTGAAATGTGTGGAGTTCATGAGGAATTTCTATTGAGCCCCATGCAGTTACAGAGGCATTCCTCCTTAAATTTAAGCAAGTTAATTACAATAATATATGTGCTACTTCAGCGTGATGCCTGATGATCCTGCTGTGGAGAAAGGAAAGAAAAGCTTGCATGAGAGAAAATGTCATTATCTACCCAAAGCAAATACAACTCTGGAACGTGGTGTATACTTTTTCAGACATTTTACAATTGTCAGTCCCACAGTGCGTGGATCTGATTCACAATACAGTACACATAGTCAGCTGTTCAGCGTGTTGCCCGTTGCTAAATACGAAGATAGAAAATAAGTAGGCAGGTCACTTCCCCCATCATTACCACAGCAGGAGTGGGGAAAGTCTGAAAAATAAGGTTGTAGAAACAGCCATGAAAGTTTGTTGGAAGGTAAGCAATATCCAACAACCAGCCATGATTCCCTTCCTTTATTTCTTTTTGTCTCTTTCAATGTCTTATTTTCAGTTGTTCCTTCTGGAATGACTGAAGAAGAAGAGACTGAGAGGTGTCCTTATTGCTCTCTACAACTACCTGAAAGGAGGTTGCAGAGAAGTGGGTGCTGGCCTTCTTGTGGCAGGAAAAGAGCCACAAGGTGCCACAAGTTGCACCAGGGGAAATCCCGATTGGATATGAGGAAAAATTTCTTTAGTGAAAGAGTAGTTAAACATTGGAACAGATTGCCCAGGGAGGTGGTGGAGTCACCATCCCTGGAGGTATTCAAGAAGTGAGTAGATGTGGCACTTCAGAGCATGCTCTAGTGACCATGGAAGCATGAGGTAGAAGGTTGGACTTGATGATCCTGGAGGTCTTTTCCAACCCTGATGATTCTATGACATGTAATAATTTCTCAATAATATTTCATTTTGAAATGCTATCGGAAAGGAACATTTGGTTGAGCAAAACCCAATTCTTGTTCTTTGAGGCATTAATATAAACCCAGCTTTGTGTCAGATGCTGACTCTGAGCAGGGAGCAGAGGGCAGAGCTTGCCCCAACAGCCAGTGCTCATGCCTCCTTGTGGGCTGGGAATGGTGATGGGCCAAGCTGCCTGCAAGGATGGGGCTTGCTGCCCTGCCGGCATGTCAGAGCCTGCGTGATGGTGTTGGGCTCATGCTGGAGTAAGTGTCCAGGATTTGGAGCCATGTCAAGGGCACACAGCCCTTGGGTCCCTTGTGTGGTCATGCAGAGCTGTGCTGTGGAACATAACAACTTGATGTGAGTGTGGGTCCCTGGTGCTGGCACATCTCCCTAGCTGCAGCCTGGCACCACAACACTGCTGCAGGCTCCCATCTGCCAAGTGCCCAACTGTGGATCTACAGTTGCCTTGTGTCACCCTCCAGAAAAGCAAAGAGCTGGTGTGGGTAAGGGCCTGGGAATCACCAAGGGACTATGAGTGCACAAGAGATCTTTATATCAGAGCACAAATCATGACAGTCACCATGAGGTGTCACTCCACTGACAACAAAAGGAAGGACAGACTTTTAATTTAGTAATTAACTTTTGTCAATAGCTGAAAGAATTTAGTGCTTGGGCTTGGAAGCTGTGGTACATACGGCTCCATGAAATTACACACCAATAAAGACACCCAAAAATCTCTAGAGGCCTGGCTAGAAGAGTACTGTGAACAGTTCTGCAGATTTCCCCATGAAGACCTGGAGAGTGTCTTATAAACCCCCCTGAAGATAAAAGAGTAGTTCCTTGTACGTGATTTGGAGGCTCAGTTGCCTTCAAGGTGTTGTTTAGTGTTGATAACTGCTTTTTGTGTGCACAAGGTAGGGAGGGACCTTTACACTGACAACAGCTCCCTTCCCACTCAAAGACAAACTGTTTTACCCAGCCCTAGGGTCTTTCCCACACCCCTGTCCAGCCTGGCCATTCCCTCACTTTGGAGCAATGTTGGCTGCAGGATACACTGCTTTCCCTGCCCATGTGCCTGTAGGACCTCCACTTCCCCCAGCACAATGGTACCCACCCCCCCCAAGGATTACAGCATATGGCTAGGTAAAAATAGCATTCCAGGAGGTGAACACAGCAAAGCCTCAGCCTTCCTGTGCTGTAGCCTCTTTTTATTAGTCATTTTCCTCTCCTGTATCGTTATAATGACAGCCTGTCACATGCCTTTTTTGTTTTCTTTTGGTAGGGAGAGGCTTCAGGTATGTTTTTTCACTGGAGTTTCCAGTGAGAAAATTGCCATTATTTCTCCATACTCTATCTTTATTCACAACAAACAGAATGATTCTATAATAACTTCAAATAAAACTTTGATTAAAACAGTGATAAAAAGGTACATATGATGCTTTTATTTTTATAACATATGGGACCATTTTTAACCAAGGAAAATGGAAACAGCACTGAAATTACCTAAGAAATGATGCACTCCTCCTTTAAGGAGACTTTTGTTGTACCTGGGAGTGTAAAACTCATTTTAGACAAGTGCTGTCCTGCAACAGACGACCCCTCTGAGGGACTGGTACAGCACCTAGCATAACAAGATGCTACTCTGCAGTTAAGACCCTTAGGTGGCTGTAGAAAGTACATAATATAGTTGATGAGACTGTTAATTTTGGCAATCCTCAGTCACCAGCCAGTTTGCTACGTGGTGTCCCACATGGTGCGGCAAATCATGCAGTTTTACAACCTTTATCCCCAGTAATCAGTCCCCATGCTTATATCAGTGGGACCTGTCTGAAAATCTCTCTCCTTTCAGCAAGGGAAAGGTTTACAGCTGTTTGTGCAAATGTGTAGTGTTTAGGTGAATAAAAAAAACATGTTTAACTCACCAGTTTGCTGTATATGAGCCATTGCTAAGCTCAACAGGGGTGGGTTCTCTTTACCTAAATTAATTCTCATCTACACCAAGAGGTTAAATAATTTAACACGGTCCTAAGTCTGCATGACAGCTTTAATTTAGTGCATAACTTTCGTTGTGTGCTGAAGTAGTTTCGAGGTCAGTTGTATTAAACAAATGCTAGACTAAAGGTGGAGTTAAGCTGTGCAAATAGTTCCCTGAACTGAGAAGCACGTAACCAGCAGATAACTCAGTTATGCTCAATCTTTTTAGAGATGGTATTTCTTTCATCTGCTTTGTTTTGGAGCAGGCTTTAGAAATGAAATCCCTCACTGTAGCAATTGCAATGACATATGTGCAGCTCTCTCATTAGAAAAAAATATTTTCTGAGCAGGGATCTGTGATTGAGCTTGCCTAAATCAGGATTTAGACATTTTTTACTGCCTACTAATACATGTGCAGGTATACTCTTCTCTAGATTTTTTCCCCCTTCCTTCAGAATATATTATTTCTAAGGGACAGTTGTATTAAGTTTCTTGCCTTTGTTTTTCCTCTTTTCCCTTCAGCTCTATATTGTCATATCTTGCCAGCTAATCTCACTTTCCTTGTGAGCAGCATACCCTACCATATAAGTAAAAATGGCTTTCAGAAAAAAATATGTCCTATAAGATGTTATGACATTTTGTGAAACACATAATGCAGTATGACTGATGCAGATGGATATGCCCCATAAAGCTGAGAGATTTAGATATGCAGTTTTCCCCCAAAAATCACTTCATAAAGCAGTTTTGTTTAAAATATCACTTTGAAATCCTATTTAAAATCCTTGGAATAGATAGCAAATTTATTTAAACTTCTATATAAAAGGCTTTTTGCCTGACTGCTTAGAGATTTTGTATGTGCAATGCTTTTTCCAGCCCACTATGTGGGGAGAAAAAGTATACAATATATAATAAAGCACCTAGCTAATGTTTTCCTCTCTACTCCCCTCCCTGGTGGAAGAGAAATGGGATCAATAGTTATAAATCACTGCAAATGATTTGAGGTTTTATTTCATCTACTTTTATTATAATGTCCATGCCATCTGCTATACATATTGAGCTTATTACACCAACTCATTTTGCAAGCTCCAACCTCTGAGTGAGAGATGTCAGAGGGCAATTGATTAAGGGATATTTGTTCTGTTACACCTTTTTTTTTTTAATTTCTCTCCATAAGGATTTCAGGTTGAGCAAGCGATCTGACATGATAACAGGGCCTCAGGTCTGGAGATAAATGAGACGTGTGACTTTGTGCATTCTTAAATATTTGAACAGCTTTTAAGCTGGTGTTGATGGGAGGGGCAATTGGTGTCAGCTGTGTGTTAGTACAAAACTAAAGGCATGAGGTTGTTTTTCTTCTTAAAAGCCAAAAGACAATGGGTAATTGACAGATAAATGATGGCTCAATCTAGGAACCTACCTCCTATACATCCCTTGTTATCTATAGCTAAAAGAATTTTGTGTGGTGGGAGTAGGACAAAGAGGAAAAGTAGAACAAAGAAAAACTTGAAAGGTCCTCTAATATAGCATGTGATAGCACTTATACAGAGAGTGAATATTGTCACTGTATGGAGCATATGTATCTCTACCACAAAGTAAGATCTGTTTGCTTCTAAATTTTTCAGCCCTAAAGTTTCAGCCCAAATTCTTGCTTTCCACATTTGCACTAAGCAAACGTTAAAATACAAGGGTTATAGGTGCTTGAAACAGAATTTATCACCTTGTCTCCATCAGTTCAAGACAGTGTCAAGAAGTGAACAAGACTTGTCATAAATATTAGAGACTTGCTTTGTAACCTTAGAGCAATCAGTCCAAGTATGACAGTAGCCTGAATATTTAATAACTAATGCAAACTTTACAACTGCAACTTGAGCTTCATAATATTTTGACCTATTTGTAATTAACTTGTCCATCATGTCTGAGGTCGTGACACCATACATACAGCTGAGTAACATTTACACACATGAGCACTTCCACTGAATTTAGTGGAAAACCATGAGAAATCTTATCTAGTGGACACTGGTGCTGGATCTTAAATGCAGACAGCCATGTATGAATACGTCAGTCTGAGATCCTCTCTAAAGGTTTGGACAGCATTTTAGTACAAGCTTCCTCATCAGGGCTCCAGGACCATCCATCCAGAACTCTCCTGGCATGATGCCTACTGTCCACAAAATAAAAACACCTGGGCCTCACCAAGCTGGACAGCACAATATAACTGAGATCAATCACTTGGTGCTCTGGCCCTGCATTTTCTGCATGTATTTTTGAAGGTTTCGATCTCTGCAACATGCTATTAGTTGCACCCATGTACAACTTCTGACTAGCTTGTGGCCTTTTAAGTTCCAGCTATCACAGACTTCAACTGCAAACCCCGTTGCTGTCAAATTTTACTTGCCCTATGTGCCCTCTCATAGTTTTCATTATGCCAGCATATTATGTCCAGATCGCCATTTTTCATTTGAAGACAGACTGAACAACTTCCATTTATTTGGGTAAAAAAGCCCTGGGACAATCTTAGTTTTATGTAAGTTTTTATATTAACCAATGACTACTTCACCAATTCAAGCACATACTTTGCATTAAAGCCAAGTAACACACCATGGAAGTCTGTATTAAACTTGGCATCAGTGGTACCTCTCAGATACTTACAGAATTTTCTGTCTAAGAGCTTTTCTGCTTTAATACCTTCAAATAAGTTGAAACTGCAGAGAATATATTCTGGTTCCGTTCATGAAAATATGTCAGATGCTGCATGACATGACACATCCCAATCTGGTTGCATCATTTTGTGCATCTAGTTTCCTCAGCACACAGGCTCCTGTTTTCCCTGTTATTAGGTACTTTACAGCTCCAGTGCTAATTGCTCAAATCGATTCATTTACAGCCAACACAACAGAAAACATGGCAACAATGGAGGCAAAAAGGCTGCAGTAAGGCATTGCGACTGGTGTACTGATGGATGCTGAATAAAAGTGCCAGCTGTGTCTTGTCAAAAGAAGCAACTGAAAAAGAAAATCCCAACAAGGACTTTGTGAATTCAGCGTCATTTGGGAGTCTGTAGGGAAGAAAACAGTAGAAAGGCTTACTGAGAGCCTCCCTACACGCTAGGTCATGCCACCACACTGTGTTGAGGTGTGGGGTGCCATTTCACAGTTACTGCTACAACAGTGTGTACAATATGGGATTTAATGCCACACTAAGAACAGAATACTTCTTTTTCTCTCTTTGACAGAGCTTCAGTTAGTTGCACTGTACCCATGTCTCTCTAGTGGGTTTTCTCTGAAGCTTACTGAGTTTGCAGCACTGAACAGGTAGTGCTAAGAGCACGGTAACTGAGTCAGGAACCTGACTGCTGGGTAGCTCTTTTGCTGGAGAGCAAATAAACTCCTTTATAGAATGCAGTCTCTGGAGAGTTCTCCTCCAATTGGCACAGATTGTGAAATGCATCCTTTCCCTGCAACACAGGGAAAAAAGGTAATACCCTTCTGCTCTGATCTCCCCTGCAGCAAACTAATATAGTCTTACTGGCATAGCCAAAGCCGTTGGCTACCAGCTGGAGCTGTGCTGAAGGCTCTCAGGACCTGTGCAGAGATGGTGAATGCAGGGCATGTGGGAGACAAGGCATTTACATTCTGTCAGTCTCCACAAAGGAAGTCCCAAAAAGTTTAAAACCACCTTACTCTGGTGGGAAATAGAGACTTGTGCAGCTTTGTCACCATAATGTTTCCTACCACTTGTCCAGCTGCTCCCTGCCGAGCCTGCAAGGGTTTTTGTGTAGCCTCCTGGACAGACTTATGGTGCTCACTTTGACTGACACAACGAAATCTTTCTCAGGATCTAAAACTCTGATCTAAATCTTCATTCCATGGGTCAACACCTGGAGCTAAAGGGGGTTTTATAAAGCAGAGGCAAATATACAGAAGTCCCAGCCCATGGGTTTATGTAATTTAATAAGGACAAATAAAGCATAGAAAAATGATTATCAGGAGCATTTTCGCAGATTAGCACCTCACATATTGAAAGCATTACAGAGTCTAAATACTGCAGCATGAACATCTTGCTTGTCTATGAGCATGGGCGATACTGCAAACCACGTAGGAGTTACATTTTAGACGACTGAGATGCACAGCTAGCTTAAAGAGCCATGGCTATTATTTTTAGACACGGCTGATTAATTTGCTTTACTAAGACTCAAATGTAACATAATGTATATAATGCAATTAGAAGACTGTGTCTCTATTAATATTGTAGGCAAAATGCAGAGATAACTTCTGAGAAGAAGTAGGAGGCTAATAATGATTTGTACCTTCATCCTGTCTCTGAGAGCTTGAGGACTTCAGCCTGGAAGGTTGAGCATATGCAGTAATCAGTGTGTTACTGGTTTCTCCTCAAATTCCACACCTGAATGCATCTTTCCCAGTTTATATGACAACCTAAAAGTCTAACAGGACATCACTATATGCTGGAGAGGTTGAAAAAGAAGACAAAACGTGGGGGCCATAGCTGAAAAGCAAAGGATAGTAGACTTTCTTCCATACGAGCCCATTGGGTACCATGCCAGGCACCCAAAAAGTGTGATGAAGAGGAATTCATTCCTCCTCCATGCTTTTTCAAATGATGATAACTGCACTGTATGTAGCTCAGAAAGGTCATTCTTTCACCACCTCTGCCAGGACCTCAAGGTTAATTTCTCATCTTGGCTACATGGTCTAGCAGCACACACAAGAAATATTCATTTACTTTTCTGGACACTAATAGCTACAGTTGTCAGTTCCACATTAGGGTTAAAATTTTGGCTTATTTCTAGTCCTGTACATTGTGTAAAAATAGTCATGTTAAAAAAAACAACCAAACCAAACCAAACCAAACCAAACAAACCAAGCCAACAAAAAACAATGAAACAACAAATAAAACCCTAAAGACTAAAAGAAACTAAAATCCCAACCTTGGAAAATAGCCTAGGAACCAATGTAGTGATGCACACCTCATACAGAGCGTGTATATAGATCTCTTTAATAAATTGCATAAGTCTTGTTTTCTTCTTTAAGGAGTTCAATGATCCTTGCTTGTTGCTCATTCACCAAAGGACAAGCAAGAAGCAACCATATTCAAGAGGTCAAAGCATGTCAGCTTGTTAAATAGGAACTAAGAATATATGGATGAAAAAGGTCAGATCTGGAAAAAAACCTAGAGACAGATGAAATAAATCAGCTAAAGAGACTTAACTATTGTCTAATTGCAGTAGCTATTTTTAGAATTTAATATGACTGGGGTTTTCTTTGCTAGCCATGCTTAGCAAATTATAGCTAATCGGTCTCAAAAACTTCAGCTTTATTTTATTTTTTGAAAGGGAGTTGGAGAACTGATTAGTTTGTGCTTACACAGAAATGCATAAAATAATCTAATTACAGTAATACATGTACTGTGACTGAGGGGTGATTTCTGTCAAGACTGGTTCTTTATGTTGTGTGTTTCATTGTAACTGATCATTTAATAAACAAACAGGAAATAGTACAAACAAGCAGCAACCAAGCCGACGTTCATTCAGCTAACTAAGAAACGTATAAAAGGGCACCTTTAATCTAAAGGGATTTTCCAAAGGAGAAACAGAGCAGCTCAGTTTCCATCATTCATTCAATCTTCAGCTCCTTTCTGCATTCAAACCCAGAAATATCTGGTATCATGATAACATTTTCAATAATTGACACCGACGTGTTTGTGACCTGCACCATTTCAGTTAATGGAGAGCTCCAGGGAGCCAAGATTTTGCTTGTTGTGTACTCATTTATTATTCATTTAAAGAACATGGCCATTTGCCAATAGGAACTGAAATGAAATCACCACCTTCACGCAGGCAATCCAACAACCCTCCAGTCCCAATGACATTCAGTTACTAATGGGTTAGTTCAGTTTTAATCCGCTGCCTAGAGATGAATAACATTAATTATTGTAATTGGTAGTGACAGTAATGGGTGCAACATTTCCAGGGCTAATTTACTCTACTTTTGTGAGGTATCATGCTAATGTGGCTATTCTGCTTCAGTACCCAAGATAACTAAAGCTAGCTCAAATGCCTTTCTACTGTACAACTTTGTGTAGTGCCTGCACGTCCAAAGACTTGCAATGTATATACAAAATGGTATAGAATTGCTTCACTTAGGCAACTGACTGGACACAAATGTACTGAAGCACCATGAAAGAATTTATGTGAACCCATCGCACATTGGCATAAAACATTTTCTTCAGTTTGGCAGCTGAGTCGGGGAAAAAATATTGGGTTTATTAATTAATAATAAAGAACCCATTTACAAAAAGTGAAAATAGAAACAAGATTAAAGCAGGTACATTTTTTACTTATTATTTTGTACTTTACAGATTCAGACCAACAATTTGACCTAAGGTTTCTTACCTCTCAAGTGACTCTCTCAACTGTTATTAGTGCAAACTGAAGCGGGTCTCCCTCAGGCTCGTCTCCTCTAACTGCTCCACTTTGAATAGCAGACTTAAATATTTGGTGAGGAAACACAAATGCTTCTGTAGCTGCTGTTCAGGATGCTAAAATAAAAGGGACACAATTATTTATCTAAAATGGAATAACACCAACAGGAAGGACTCAGAAAAATTTCTTCATCCCCAGCTTTTTGAATAGATGAGAAATCTAAGTGTTAGGACACGTTACCAGGAAAAGAGGTGCTGGGCAATTAATGTGCCTCAGGCAGAGAGGGACTGGATCCATGCCCACATCCTACCAGGTGAATGTCCTAAACATAGAGCTACTGAATAAAACTGGGACTCGGTGAGTTTAAGTGCTGAAATCTGAACAGGTTTTTGGTGACTACCACTAGTAGTTGAAGATTTAATAAAGCATAGATGAGACCAAATTTGTTTCTGCTTGAAAGAGTTCAGGAAAAAATATCACATTAAAAAAATCTAACTATATGTATATACACATAGGCAATTAGAGACTTGTAGGCACCAATGGCATGGACTATCAAAGAAGACAAACTGAGGTAAAAAAATCCTAGGTATTTTTCCATAGCAGTATATGTAACTCAAATATCAGAAGGAGCTTTCATTCAGAAAAATTGAGTTTAAGTCTCTTCTCATGAGTTACATTAAATTAGATTATGTTTTTATATACTGACTGGAAAGAAATAAATACAAGATCATGAAACAAACAATCAAAAATAATCCAAAAAAATATTTTTACAGTCAGTCTGAGTGCTTCCAAAAAGGCTTTTATGAAAAGAAAATAGTGTCAGAATTACATTAAATTCTTATCAGTTCTTCAAACTTCTGACTTTTTTACAGCTTTTTTACTTCAACTGAATGAAAATTGATACTATTTAAATGGCTTCCTATGTAAAATTATATATATTCATATGCAGGGTGAGTTGAGTTTCTGATTTGTGCAGAATATATGGGAGACGGCACAGTTCCTATCAGAGCCAAGCCTGCCTAACACCTGAGCACTACTGACATTCACAATGAAAGAAAACATATGCTACCTAGAGAAGTGCACAGGATAGGACTCTTGAGTAGACAGAGAGGTTAAACATAAGGGCAGATCCATCCACCTGTTTAATGACTCAGAAGGGACAGGCAGAGGATGGGAAGTGACCATTTGGGCTACCAAGTCCAGCTCACAGCTGACACACACTCGTGTACCATGACAATATGCTGTCTTGGAAGGAGTTAAGTTCCCACTAGTCCCCTCCAGAGCCTCCCTCTTCAGATACTCAGAAACCTTCCTCTCCTACACAGATGAAATTTATTCATTGCCTGTTTAGACTCATTTGTTCCTGTGCCAACATTGTCCTTTGGCTTAAATTGCTATCCTCCCTCCCTGGTGTTTATCCTCCCGATGTATTTATAGATAGCAATCAGATCCCATCTCAGTTTTCATTTCGCTAGGCTAAACAAGCCAAGCTTTTGCCACTCTCCTCTCCTAAGACAGGTACTCTACTCTCCATTGTCCTCATAGTCCTCCTCTGCACCTGTTCCCGTGTCAGTTGTTGCTTTATGGTATGAAGCTGAGACATCCACTTGAGAACTGAGATCCCCTCTCTTTACGTGTCATGTGGAGAGGTGGTGAGGATGAAGGTCCTCATCCCAGGGAGTAGTGGGCATCCCTGCTGGCTGGGAGAAGGCTGTAATCCAGAATGAAGCCAGCAGGGCTGAGCAGTGACCATGCACCTGTGTCCAGTAGGCTCAGAGGCTGTTTTCACAGGGGCTTCAGCCACCTCAGCCCTGCTGACCACTGACACGCTCACATATATCCATGGATTAGCCTGTGACTACACTTAATGGGACACTCATTATACGACACACCTGGGAGATCCATCATGGGATAAAATGCCCTGCAGTACTTCAGACCTGTGGCAATGAGATGTATGCTCTTTGGGAATAACTAAATTAAAAGGATGCATTAATAGGGCTACCGCTCAGATTTTCTGACAATGTATTTCCACTGTACTATTTATAAATCTTACATGAAGAGTTATTAGCCAGATTCTCAGCTGGCATACATTGATGAGGCTTCATTAGCTACAATGAAGCCTATCACTGCACCAGCCAATCAGTTGACTATTTATTAATTAAGTTGTAGAACATGCCTTTGAAAGGGATTTTTCTTCTGTCTACATAATCCACGCAACCATATTTCTTCCTTCACTTTCCCATGGAGAAAATATACTCTTAAGATTGTTGCCAAAGCCTGCCTGATTCACTATATTGAAATAAATCTACCTTTCTTGAATTTATAGGCAGGGGTGCTGTGCTGAGTTTGACTAATCTAAGATTTGAAGGGCTTCAGCCCAGCTGTAAGTTTCAGTAAGGAGCTGTAATTACAGGTTAAGTATAGCAATTCCACATTGCTGAACATTGCTGTATTGATCCCTTTAAACCATTAGATATGGAAGTTCAAATTCATGCACAAAGGTAACATTTTTGAATCCCCAGTAATTTAGGAGGATAATGTTTCTGAACTTTGTGTAGATGGGAGAACACTTGTCTAAGTAATGGCTTCTTTCTGCTGGAGAAACTCAAGAGCAGGGTGCAGAACTAGGAACTTTTATTTTAAGAAGGATAATGTTTTGTTGAACAACCTCCACTTTATTTCAGTCATATTCTGACAAAGGCAGAGAGCTTTGAGGGGAGAACAGGGTAAAAACCTTCACATCACAGCCATGAACCCAGTGATTTTTCCTGGTTGCTCAACAGTACGTTCATGCTGTCAAAAAATCAAGGACTGGTCCTTCAATAATTTTCCTTTCCATGCTGCTTTCCTCTCCCTCCTACTGTGCAAGTAACAGTTAATGTAGGGACTATGATGTGTGATGTTGATCAGCTGGGAGCCAAATCATCATGGAGTGTGTAAAGTAAAGACACGTTAGCAGGTGAGACCTAGAAGTCTTGTTTCCTCAAGCTAACTTAGAGTACCCTCAGGATGTTCTTATCTGTTTTGGCTCCTCCTTTTCTCACTGAGGTTTCCTGTCCCATCTCATGATAGCAGGACCACTGCTTGCAACCTCCTATGTTGAAGGCAAGGAGGATGGTGCAGTTCTGAGTCTTCTGCCTTAAGGTATAAGGGGAGGCGTGTTAGGTAAGGTCAGGTTCTTATCTGTGCCCAGTTGAGCAAAAATGTGACAAAAACCCCAGAGAACTGTGTCCAGGACCTGTTTTTTGCCATTTTGTTTCTCTGTTCTTTTTAATTCAGTGACAGTTTTGATATCTGTTTGAATGCATTCTCTAAGATCAGGATCATTGTCTGTCTGCACCCATAATCGTATCAAAAGTGCCATGCAGCTTTTCCTCTAAGATAGAATATTGGTATTATGTGTCATCTGTGCAAAACACTTATGAGATCTGGTCCATAATTACAGCTTTCTAACATCACACAAGAGCATTTCTCAGACCTACTAATTGTGCTGCCCTTTATGGTCCATCTTATTGATTAAACATCTGTTAGTGTTTTGGCGAAATGAGAATTCACTTGCAATGCAATGTGTCTGGTATATTAAATTCTATTTAAGTCAGCCCTAACTACAAGTTTGAGAAACATGTATTACATCTCCTTATTTGTATCTTATCAGGTTTTGCCTCTGTTTGTTATTTGTACTGTTTGCTGGAGGACAGGAAAATGTTCTAATATTTTATTTACATCAAAGTCAAATTATATTCCCTAATTTTTTTTTGCCAGACTTGAACCATTTCAGATGGACAAATGCTTGGGAACATTGCAAAATAATAACTTATTTCAGACTGTTACCTTTTTACATATGTCACAATCAAATTACACAGTAAATTTTATCCTTTGCCACCACACCTGAGAAACTGCTGCATGAAGTGAGTTAGCTACAAAAGAAACCCCCAAAACAACAGCCACTGAAAACCTCCACACAAACCATAAAGATTTTTAAATTAGCCATTCTTAATTGGGAAGAATTTCCTTTTCAAGGGGAAAAAATAAAAGAACCTTTCAACAAGATCCCTCTGCTCCTACTATTTATAATTCAAATTAAATATAAAAAGATGTTAGTATGCTGGTAACCTCTGGGAAGCTAAAAGTGTAGCTCTTGCAGAGGGATTGCAGAGTCTTCTCTCTTTCCATTCCCTGTGCTTACTAAAACATCAGAAGTTTCCCACAAAAGAAATCCAAAGGTTGACATAAATGGGAAGAGAGCATCTGTTTCACTGCTGTCTAATGCTATTTTCAAATTGACTTATCCTTTCTTTATCTCATTTGCTGACTGATAAAATCTTTACAGTATTAAAAAATAATCTGAGTCATATTGTATGACTTGTTTTCCTTCTGCATGCTTTATGTATATTGATTAGAGAAATGAAAAAATGCTAATATCCATATGTTGTCACATCAAGAAAATGTGGATCACTTATTTTCCCAAATTACATTATGTCTAGAGGATTTTGCAAAGATATGGGAGCTGAGCTTGCATTCAGTTTTGAGATGAAATGAACTGACCCAACAAAAAAGGAAAATTGAATTACTTCTACCCATATTTTATCACTTTGACGTTTACTTTCAGTGCCCCTCCCTCCATCATCTCCTTCACTCTGACAGTTACAGTATCACCACTGAAATGTTGCCTAGTAAGAAAAATACCCCCTTCCTTTGTCTCTGATCCAGATCAAGATGCAGTCAGGGAGTCTTTCTGCTGACTCAGGGAGATTTGCTCAGGTCCTTTACCATTTATGGATAAGAATGGAAAACCTTCTGCAGTGTTTTGAGGAATTTATGCTCCTACTTAAATATTTTATAGTCTAACTTGGAGTGTAAGAACAGTGTCTTCAGGTTCAGACAGAAGACCCACTTGCTTAAGGGCACATACAAGGTCAAGTGTAATTCTGGGCCAGGGCCTTCAAACTTTATCTAAAACCTAAGCGCAAGAAAACTGCTGTGGAGATGTGACTGCCTGCCAGAAAGCAAAATGAACAAGCCAAGGAAACACAATGAGAATGACAACCAGAACATAAAGCCACTCCTGGATTTCCATCACTATCCCAATTAAAAAAAAAAAATAATAGAAAAAAAAATCTAGTAGAGTCTGAGACTGCCTGAAAACCAAAGCCTGCCTAGATACAATGCTGTTCAAAGTATTTTCCACGAAAAAAAATAAACAGATCTAATTCCTCCATTAACACCTATGACTTTGTATTTGCTCAAAGATCTTAAGAAACCAATTCCTGCAATAACTTTAGTACACAAAAAGTGTGAAAGAAGCAATCCAGCTCTAGATGTTGCTATTTTGAATCAATGGAGAGTAAGTAATAACATCAGTAGCAACACTGGAAGTCTTCTCTCTTTTCTGCTGCAGAGGTTTGATTATACAGTCATTAAATCAATGATTAAGTATCAGTGATTATAAAACTGAAGGGTCAGAGCCATGTAGAGCCATTTCTACATCTAAAAAATAAATCGGTCATCTAAACATCTTTAAGATATTGTTCTGCAAATACATAAAGTGCACTCTATGAAGACCATCTACTGCAAGACAAGAAAGAACTTCTGGCTCAACTGAACTGGCCACCATACTGCCATCAGTGAGGATTTCACCCTGGGTCCCTGATCACCATCTTCATTTTTGAAGGTCCTTTATTACAGATAGTGAGCCAGCTTGGTGTTTCTCAGAGATCTCTCTTGTGATTTATTTTTCTGACACCTCCCAGTTCTGATTTGCTGTTTCAAACAGTATACCCCTTTGAAGAAAAAAATACTGTCTTCTATTTACCTATTTGTCTGGATGTCTTATATTGCACCCACCAAAGACTGAGTGCATAGGGACATCTCCAAGGGCAGATGAGCTCCCTGCTCAGACAACAGTCAGTGTCAGTTCCCCTGCATTTCTACTGTGATTATTTTTTTTTTCCTCAGGGAGATGGGGGAGTCACCATCCCTGGAGGTATTCAAAAAACGTGTAGATGAGGCACTACAGGACATGCTGTACTCCAATGGTGAGGTCTTTTTTTTCTTTTTGGTGTGGTGTTTTCTGTTTGTTGGTTTGGTTTTTCTTTTATGGCGTTTTTTGTTTGGTTTGCTTTTGTTGATGGTTGGACATGGTAATCTTAGAGGTCTTTTCCAACTGTGACAATTCTGTGATTCTGTGATCATGAGGTATCCCATTGCTTTATGGAGAAATGCTCCCAGGCACTGATCTGGGGAATTATATTGCCTCTGTAAAAATCTAAAGGAATGTTTCCAAATATCTGTGAGCAGAGATTTAAAAAGAATTCAACTGCATATAGGCATATCTATACACATGCACACACATGCTATCAGATGATCAGCAGTAAGCAGGAAGGCATCTATATATTTAAGTGTATGTTCTTTTGAATCATCTGAACACTTTAAACCAATACTAAACTATTGCTCTAAAATGCTGAAATTGTTTCTTTGCTTTGTAAATCAGGGTCCTTTATTACAGATAGTGTGAGAGTTAGGAAGAACCTGAATATGATATTGAGTCAGTTGTGACTCCAAAAATGTGGAACATCAAGAAGGATGTGTGGGTGTTTCATATGCTTTGTGAAGCGCTCCAGCACACAGGTATGCTCACAAGCAATATTTATTTCTAGCAGCCAGCTGACTTACTGATGCTTTGATTCTCCCTGCTGAAAGGTTTGTCAAATTCTCCCTTTTGACTCATCTCTGATGCGCAACGTGCCCAGGGGATGATTTAAAGACAACCCTACCAAACAACTTAGAACTGCTGTTATGATTAAATGTACAGCTTCAGCAGGCATTTAAAACGTGCTTCAGGGTAAGCAATTCGGGGACAGCAACACAAAATTGTCACAATTTTTGCAACAGTGGAAAGGTTCTGGGTACAAGTCTTGTGGAACACTATTCTTACCTTCTTCAGCAAACATCCTGTCAATCCAGAATATGAGAAGCAAGGAACTGAAGGCTGTGTTAAAGATTTCTACTGTTCTTGAAGGTAGGATGCAGAAGAAATTGCGTTAAGTGGCTCTGTAGTGTTGTGCCTCACTCTATCACCTTCCTCTAGCCTGTAAAAAAGCAGATGTGATTTTTTTCTTTTGTTAGAAGAAATATTCTTCACACTACCAATTAAATACATCCTGAGTTGCTGTCTGTCTGCCTCTGAGTTCAAGAAGGCGGCAGCATGAGAGCTCCATGGGAGCTGTTGCCTGTTAACCTTCTGTCCAACAGGCTTTCCAAAGTGGAGTTTAAACAGGTCCCTGGGTATGATACAAGCTCTTAATCAAACAAATTTTTCTTATCTACTTGGGCAAAAAGCGGTACTTTGAAGGTTATTCTCATACTCAGAGCAAACCTCAGACAGTGTTAAATAGGCAAGAGCTGAAGTGAATCCCAGTTAATTTCAGCCTACCAGTGCTCAGCCAAAACTGGCCAAGAAAAGTCAGCTATCTTCTGCACTTCTTGCACTGCAGCATGTGCTGGATGCATGTTGCACAATATTTAGGTTAAGTCATGCACAAAAATGTAGAAACTGGATACATTATCTAAAAGAGCAGTCACAAAATAGAATTATCACAGTACTGGTGAGCTTGTGTCCCCTGTGACAGGGAACTCCTGCAGAAGCTGTCCTCAAGATGCTTCCCTCTACTTCTGAAACAAAATTAGTGGGCAGTACTCATCTCTCTATCAACACAGGTCTCAGAGCAAAACCTGGACTTTTCTTAGGCTGAAGACATGTATTGTTCCCTCTGCAAGCATCTGAGTTTAATTTTACTTTACAACAAGCAGATCAAAAATCCCATTTGAAAGGCAACAGGCCAGTGCATTAAGCAATTACACCACTGGTGGGGTTAAGGTGGATAAATTGTATAAGACTAGAGGCTGACACTAAAAAACACCATCTGGATCAAGGACATTTCTACCCATTCTGGTTCATTAGACTGCGAACAATAAGGTCACAGCTATGTTAATTTTAATCACAGGGCTTTCTAGAGGGTATGGTAAATGTGTTGGCTAATTTTTCATACCATAATCCAGATAATGTATCACCCACAGCTTGAGAGGTAGCTTGCTTGTGTTCAAAGGATCTCCTGTACTTAAGGCCAATTAATCTTTATTGGTTTTCAACCCGGATGAGTCAAACGAATCACAAACATTTCTCCCATTCTTCCTCTATTAAAAACAGAGAGATCGTAGTCCATGTGTTATTGCTCAGTTTGGCATCATCTTTTTAATGGAAAAATAAAGTGAACTGTATATTCGAAGTTGAATCAGGCAAAATAAATAAGCAAACAAGATTTTTCTTTGCTGTAGGTACAGAGACCATGTCTGGAATGGGGAGGGCTAATTAGTTTTGAACTCTGGGGAAAAGAGTGTCTTTTTGTACTGTTTGTAAGTTCCCTAACACAGTGGGGGTCTGTTCTATTACTACAACTTCTATGCACTACAGTAATAAAAATAATAATACTGTGAAAGTTATTTAACATTGAGTCTTCTTAGGTGAACTACATCTTGCCTCTGGAAAGTCCACTGGCCCTCACAGAACAGTGCCATTCATGGAAAGGAAAATGGTATGACCAACTTCCATGCTACAGATACAGCTCTTAGGATGCACAGCATTTTATAACTGGGTATAAAAGATGACAAAACAGGAGTAGTTATTACCCTCCCTTTATTCTGCTGAAAAACATCATCCTAGAGAAAGCAGTGTGATGCATCATTTTGCTTTGCTATTGCCTGAACATCATACCAGTCCAGAACTTGCATTTGCAGATTTTCCATTTCTACAACCACCATTACTGGTTGCCTTGATGGAAAACCTTATGCTTATTTGAAGGTAGCCCTCGTGTGAGACAGTGTGCTGCTCTTAGTCACTAAACAAGCGTCTGTCATGTAAAAGAAGTCCTTCCAAGGGAAGCATGCACTGAAGCTGTTGCTGCACGTGCTGTTGTGATAACAGGATGAATGTGATGCTGTGATAACAGGATGAAAATGCTAGACATCATTAGCTTAACAGTAAATTGTTTGCTAGAATCCAAAAAATTAACAATGAAAGATAAGCAAACATTAGCACTGGCTAGATTTATGTCACTGCATATACTACTACTTGCTGAAAAAAGAAAAGAAAAAGAAAAAGGGAAGGAAAAAAAAAGGGGGGGGAAAGGGGGGAAAAGACAGGGGAGGGAAAGGGAAAATGAAAAAAAAAGAGAAAAGAGAAAAGAAAAAAAGAAAGGAAAAAAGAAAAAAAAAAACAGATAGAAAAGAAGAAAGAAAAGAAAAAATAAAGAAGAGGAAAAAAAGAGAAAAGGTAAAAAGATAAGCTGATTTAAATGGCTGTGCCTGAATCATCTTCCTCAAAATAGGATCCACATGTTTTGAACAAGAGGCCAGAGAAACGGATGGAGAACAAGATATTGCAAATGCTGTGATGCCAGACTGAAAATAAAAGGCACAGGCCATGTTTTTTAGGCCAGTCATGGAAAGAAGTCAGCAGGGGCAAAGTGAAGGGAGGGGGCTTCATGTACAAGAGGTTAATCAGAACTGTGAAATGTGTGGCAACTGAAAATTTGAGGACCCTCTGCTGGCACCTTTGCAAGGGAAGTACTGGCATCTCACTTGAAGGAAAAGAACCCAGAAAGTAAGCAAAGGCCCACAAGACAAGTGGAACTTCTAGTTAATGAGCATTATACTGTGGCATATGACTTTCATAAATAACCTGGTTCCAGGAAGCATCCCTCCTGATCTCCTCTGACTTCCTTAGCAGCAAATGATTGTTTCTTCTTCATAAACTTCATTCTTCTGCTCTTCCTTTTACAACAAGAAAAGGTAAATCTAAGGGTAAATGAAAGGTCATTGATCATCTGCTTTTGGCACCTCCAGTCTATCTAAAGGTACATGTCATGAAGCACTCATGATGACAAAGGCATTAATTTGTCAATACTATGTAGCAAACATTTTGATCTAGGGATAACATGAATTATTATTCCCCTCCCCCCCACGATATTGATCCTATAAATCTTATCTAAGGTACTCAAAAATAATCAATGGTGAACATGCATTGCAACAACCAACTGCTTACACTGAATTTTTGTATTTGAGTTAGGATTTATTTGGGAAATGTTAAGATAGAAGCTTATTATTATTTCACTGAAGTAACAAGAAAAAAGGACAAAATACATCATAAACATAAGAGAGAAGAAAAGTGGCTGCAAAATAAGACTACATAATAACTATCACTAGTATGTACTCATGAAAGGGTCAGTTCCCTCAGTGCAGTGAAACAAGTTTATGCTAGGCTGTAGGTAATGCCTCTAAACTACTTTTTCCCTTGGGAAGTGTTGGCAAAACTCCCTAGGGTCTTCTGCAATGGTAAAAAAAGCCAGAGGACATGACACCACACTGTGACAAAGACTCAGAAGGTTACACTTCTAATGCTAAGTGATGGCTAGCACCAAATTGCACTCAGGTTGCTTTATCTTCAGAGGATTCTCAGTGGTCTAGTTGGATACTACCACATCAGAAAAGTACCAGATATTGAAAATTCAAGCTCATTTATCAGCAATAGTATCTGAGATACTATAATTATTACCCCATAATTAATTGTACATCTTAGGTACTCTGGCACAGTAATTACCAGTTAGGTAGCTTCTTATGAATGACAATTTTTCAGTAGCAGTAGGTAAGATTTGAAGCCTGGATATGCACTGCTCTGCAATTTGCTGAATTATATACACCAGGATGAAGGAGTATTAAAATGCTAACAATGTGATTTAGTAGAACCTGACATTCACTCCAGCCTCTTCTATTTTCCTACTGGTGTATAAAGAAAAACAGCTTGCTTTAAGGTCAGGTGATAATGCCTTTGTATTTGTACCATTTTTTCCAGTGGAAGTTCTAACAGCATGTAGAAAATTAGGGAGATAACTCAACCACAGGTAATAAGGAGACCTTCGAAAGATACACTCCTTGATTCCCATCAGCCATAATGCAGACACTAGAAGCTGCTTTCTGTTTGCAGCAGAGGAACAGAAGAGGAAGAGCATATCCGATTAAAAGAACAGAAGACCTTTTAGGCAAGCAGAGCCAGGGAGCCTTTAGATGCACATCTCTACTGTATTACCACAGACAAGGCAGCAGTGCTGATTTATACCAGCAGATAAATATCAGACACGAGTGAGAATTTTGCCCAGACCATCTGTTACAAAATGTCTATGCTTAAAGCTCCCTGGGGTTCTTTAATTACTAATAGTCAGCTTATTCATGGGTTTTATGTCTACTCCAAAACACAACACACTGAGGGGTTTGTAGAATATGGATACTCCTAACTTCATGCTGAGGTGCTGATTCATTACAGATTTGGCAGAACATTGACTTATTTCAATGAATAACCAATAATTTTTCTTTAAGCACTCTAACATTTCCTAGGATATCTACTGTCCAAATACCTATTTTATTTTAAAACTCTGATCAATTCCTGAGTTCTGCAGGTGAAGACATGCCAAGTTGAATTCATGAACAGAAAATGTGCATAAACAAAATGGATTAAAATCTTGTGTTGAGACCTATTGGGAAATTGTTGAATAGATACCATAATTTCATACTAATGAAGGCATCTTACTGTTCATTATGTTTTCCATGTCAAGTTCTATGGCATATTTGAGCTGATGCACAAAAAAAAGTTTGAAATATAATTAATTTCATAAAAAAAGAGTAATTATGGTTCTAAGGTATCATATATTCCACATGGCACAATCCTGATATCCTGGTTTAGACTCTTAGAAATCTGTGGTAAAGAGGACAGATAATCAGTCTTTCTATCCAGAATGCCTGCATTAATTTGCAAGTCTGAGAAATCAGTCTGAGTTAGTAAAACATTATTTTACAGTTATTAGCACACCCCCCCACCCCCAGTTATTTTAGACTGAGGGCATTGAGTTCATAACTGCACAAGGATTTGTTACATTACAAATTCTAGTGATCCAGATGAGTCATCGGATGATTGCAAACGGAGAGCGGGCATTGTAAATGCTCTATCAACCAATTTGATATAGTCAATAACAAAACGTCCCTGCAATTTGAAAAGTTCACGACTCTTACCAAACGGATCGATGGTATCAGTTCACTGCTTGGTGGGCATGTGTCCAGATCCACTGCCATCATCCTTATGGTGCACCCGGTGAGCGAATTCCACTTCCGCCTGAAAAGAATCTGCCTTTCTGCAGATGTGACACACATTTCGTACTCAGTTATTGGCAGCTGATAAACACAGACCCTTTCATTTTCTTTCAATTAACAGTCAAACATAAACTATAGATACTTCTAATGGAATGGAGCCTAATATAGGCTAATTCTTTTTTTTTTAATAAGGGATGGATAAGAGACACCAAATGATATAATGAGAAAAATGCCTTTCTCCCCTTTACCTCTTGGTTGTGGGATCTGGCACCGGGGCTGGAACAGGGGATTTATGTGCCTTCTGCCACTCTGTGCAACCCTCTGAAAATGCAGAAATGCTTGTCATGGCAGCTAAAGAGAAAAAAGTAAAAAATAAATTAAAAAAATGCCCTGTGCACAGAAGAATAAATCAGTACTAAGCTGTGTTCAATGATTTCATTCAGAACACTGGGTCAAGCTGCATTACTTGGGGATTGTCGTGATCAGTCCAGGTGTCTGGGCACTGACACACCACCTGAACTGGCATCATATGGTAAACTCATCAACAATCTCAGCAAGGAGACTTGTGACTGAGCAAATACAAAGTTGGTTCATTTTCTCACACACAGAGGGGGTTTGGAGTCTAGCAGCAAGGTAATGTCAGTACAACTCCTGTCAATCCTATATCTACTTTTAGAATGAGAATATAATTCCATGGCTTCGTGTTTAGATCACGGTGATTCCCTGGCCCATAAAGGAGAGCCATATCTTTTGTATCTTACCAATGATTCCTTCCTGAATTTAATGGGGCAGAGCCTCACTAGTGTTTAAATCAGTACAGCAGGATGACCCTTCACTAAAATCACAGTGCTCTGCCACGTAGGACAATGTGGATCAGTTAGGATGACAGAGGAGAGGGACAGGGAAACCTCCAAACCAGAGGGAAAAAAACCCCGTAATATAATCTGCAAGATCCTAACTGGCACCTGTTCTCCCTAATGTGTTGGGATTTTTTTTTTTTGGTTGGTTGGTTTGTTTGTTTCATTTTAGGGGAAGAGAGAAATGGCAATAGAAAAAAATGCTTCCTTTTCTATATGCAAAAAGCACTTTTCTGGAAGGCCGTTAGGATGGCACATGGTGGTGTGAGCACCCTTGTGTTAATTTAAAAACTCAGTTGGTGATCTTGAGGCAAACTTAAGGCCTCAAGAATTCCAAATAAAGTGCATGCATGTATGTTTATACAGTCAAAAATGGCAGGGTTTTGTGTTAACAGCATTTTGCTTGACAGACCCTTCACCACCTAAGTACTGTGGCCAGTCCCTGTTGTACTTTTAATTTCCATACTTTCTGTTTTCTTAGGAGACTTTTTCTTTTTATAGAATATTATTTTTCAGATCTAATTTTCAAAAGCCCTCACTGTGAGGAGCTTTTCTCTTCTGACACGCTTGTGGGGGACTTTGGCTTTCATTTAACATTCCAGCTGGGTTTCTGGGGCATCACTTTAAGTGTAGAATCCCCCCAGGAATAACAAATAATCCATTTTGTTCCCTTCAACATTTGTTGTATGCTTCCTTACTTTCAAACAAGCAGACACATTTAGGAACCATCACTGGCTACCTCTGTCAGCAACTCCTCCACTCCCCCACTTCCAAACACAGAAAGAACAAAAAACAGAGTTAGCTTCAGAGGTGGCAGTGGTGGGGGAGAACAACCCGAGGAATGAGGAACAGGTCAAGCCTGTTATTGCCAAAACACAAGAATTCAAGCCAGTGTTCAACGAAAATAAACAGGCTGTTGAAAAAGAAGGTGAAAAGTGAATGGAAGTTCTGCTGCCTCAGGGAAAATAATCTCACCAGCTGCTTCATCACCTAAGCCTCTTCTCAGGACAGCACTGAGGCAGGTGCCTTCATCCTTACTGAGGCCAACATCTAAACATAAGCTCAGAGATCAGCAAACATACACTTTGAGGCATTTCTCTGAATTTGGGCTTTTACATACATGCTAAAATAAAATGTCTTTTTTTTCCTATTGTTTAGTCATTAGGTAGTTTACGAGACAATGTCCTCTTTGACATTTAATTGTTCCTATTTGTTGCAGTTACCTAAGGAAAATTCAGCTTTGTGCCTGACCATAATCCTCCCCTAGCCACACAACCATGCCTCAGATGACTAACCTGCCAAAGCGATTCTACCACATGACTTTGAGTTTACCTTGATGTGCACCAAAAGTCATCCATGTGCAGTTGCTGAAGGGTAAGGCAGTATAAAAACAACAATAGAAAACAGTGTAAAACAAGTGTAAACACAAGTCCCAGACTTTCTTTACCACTTGCACCCTGTGTAATCATTTCCATCACCACAACATTAAATGCACATACTTAACACTGTTTCTGAGAGCTCTGCTCTGAATCACTTTTCAGAGATTCAAGTGACAAAATAACATTTAAGGCTGTGAAAATAATAATAATCTTGAAGTCTTGGTCTATTCCTGTTAGTTGTTGCACTTTACTCTTCTGTGGCAAAACCACTCTGATTTACAGCTGGATGAGCAAGATGGAAGCTGGAAAACTAGCAGGTATGACTGGCAGAAGGCTACCCCTCTGCAGCTGATGGTCCAGCCCCTTCTCCAAAGGACTGCAGAAGCAGAAATCTATGCACAGAGGAAGGGAGAATGAATGCCTTTCATTACCTGCAGCTGACTATGAGTCGGAGGTAAGGGGGTTAGCACTGCAGCTCACACCCAGCAGAAGCTTCAGGAATGAGTGAGGGCAGATTCACCTGTGTTTTGCTATATGGGAGTCTCTGGGTACATGGTCACACCTTGGTTACATGTGGTGTAACTCTGGAAAGTCTGAGGGGGGTTGTCTTTGCATTGGATGACATAGGGGTGAGGCCATTCCCCCATATTTACCCCATCTACATCACCTAGAATTTCTGAGCAAAAGCAGCCAGGGATCTTAAGCCACTTTTCTGTGGTTTCTGGACACCCAGCAATATTTGCTAAACATCTGGAAACATGTAGCTCTCTTGGCTCACAAGTATGTGGAGATCAGATTAGCTCTAAAGGCATACACAGTCAGATTAACATGCTCATGTCCAGTCAGATGTAACCAGTGGACCCAGAGGTGTAGGAAGAGAGGAGAGTCTTGTATTTCTTCACAGGAAAGTCCAGGAAAAAAAGAAGTATTTTGGTCATGTCATTAGAAGGGCCATTACCTTTGCCAAAGCTGCACAGCAGAGCAGTCCCTGTGAACTGGCAATATTGCTCCTGTGCTTCAGAAAGTCAGATTCTGGAAGCTTTGTTTCCTGACACAGTCTTTTCTGTAGCTTCCCTGAAGAGTAGATTTCTGTTACTTTCACATAATGCCAAACATAGATATGTCATTTATTGAAGATCACTTGGGTTATAGTTTATATCGGCTGTACCAAAATCATATGCAAGCTTATAACATCCACCTATGGGTGTCTGACCTGAAAGAATTAAAAAAAAAGAAATCAGAAAACCAAACCAAAACAACAACCTCCCCACCACCACCAAAAAAAAAAACAAAAAAAGAAAAAAAAAAAGGAAAAAAGAAACCTATCTGCATCATCATGTTGGTGTGCAAAACTGAAAACCAGCAGGTAGGCAAAATGTGCCAGATTCAGGTACTGGGTTTTGCTGACATTGCTGTAAGAAACATGCTGTCAGTGGACACAGATGAAGAACTGTAATTGCAAACTTTTCCTCAAACTTTAGCCTGTACTACCAAAACCAGTAAAACCTTTGTTGACACAGGTTGTATTAAAACCTTACCCAAAACTCTTTGAAAGTTTTGAGCACCCATCTGATGACAGCTGCCCAGAAGCTGTGGGCAGAAAACCTGTCTTTGGGCAGGACCTGCACATCCTCTCCCCGGGGCCAGATATACAGACTTTGGACAACTAGGATCAAGGCAGTGATCATACTTGCCATAAGATACCGGGTGAGCTGGTCTTCTTTGTTTCATCAGGTCAGTTTTAGTTCCTTGCATTCCCCTTCAGAAGCCTTGCTGTGTTCCGATCTGAGCTGGAAATCCATAACCTTGGCTCATCACCACCATATTTCAGGAAGTAACTCTTTCTTGTTTCGTGTAGATTTTTCCCTGGGAACCACATTCCTAGCAGATACCTTGGTAACAGACAGTGCCTTGGTCTGATCCTTATAAGGCTTTAATGGGAATGATTTTTGAAAACATGGATTAAGCTCTATCTATGCTATAAAGAAACTATTTTTCATTAAGTCATTTTCAACCAAACTGCATTCGCTCAGGACACTAAATCATGTAAACAGGATATAAATCACTTAGAGGCTTTATAAATCAGGTTGGTCACTGATAATAAAATAAGTAATCATTTAAAAATGAGGTAAAAAACCCCAAAACATTTCCTGCATCTCCACTGCCCAGTGCAGCCTCATTTAACTGGGCTGAAACCTGTAGGACAGCAGGTTTTCAGAACTGAGGTAAATATTGGTAGAAGTGGTCAGGAGTTTTTGGACTCAACTTTTCTTCTTCCTCCACCCACAATGAACAAAAAGCAGTCATCTGTCAAAAGTGAAAATGATAGATGGCAAAGGTTTTCAGCAAGTCTCTCAGCTTTAAAATTATTCAAAAGAACCTTTGAATGATCAAGAACTGCTGTTTTGACATTTTTTAAAATGAAAAGTTTTATTTTGTAATTGAAGGAAACAAGTGAAAACTCCATGCTCCTTTTGTACTAAAAAGAGTCAATTGCTTAGAAAGGTCACAATCAAAATATACTCTTTGAACATTATTAAAGTAAAATATTTAGTTTGGCTCTATCTTGATTTTATTTTAGAGATTTTCATCCAAGTTCTAATTGACCTTTACTCCCTGGTGGGACATAAGAAAAATACTGGAATTCTTGAAAACCCTGACAGGGTGAGGAAGCCCATTTCCATCCAGGTTCAGTAGCTCTTTCTTTCACTCCCGTTCCACTGGAAGGACACTCAAGGCCATCTGTTTCTTGACTGCTTTAAGACAGCTGAAAAGTAGAAATGAAGTTACTTGCAGGTTTTAATTCTCAAGAGCCCAGAAACATATGGGTAAAAACCCAATCACAGAAAGTCATGTCCTCAGCTTGGGTCAGCCAGAGCAGCAGCTGGGCTGGTCATGGGGTCAGGCTTGATCTTAGACCCATCGTGTACTGGCACAAGCATCTGCAGTGGTAACAAATCATGGCCTATGTCTAAATGCAAATGTAAACTATATTGGCTACATTGCTACCTATGTTGGCCACTGCTCTGCTAAGCTTTTTTTTTTTCACATTAATGTACCTTCTGAGTCCATTTTAAAGAGAAACTAACAAGTCAGCCATTGATTTACCATGGGACCCATTAGCAGCAGGCATTTAAAACTGCAGACCATTTACTTTAGCTGCATTATGGCCCTGCTGGTATCAATCACCATAACATCACAGGCATCAGCAGGGCTGCACCAATTTATATGATCTGAGGATCTGCCTTACCTTTACAGAGGTATTTGCAGTAATTCAGCCTTGATTCCAAGACTGGTTATTTGCAGCTGGACTCCTTGTAGAGCCTCAGTGAAATAAAATTAGGTGAAGCAATTTCTAAGGCAATTTAAGGCCATTAAACACGACCAAAAACTGATTAACATTGTTTGTGTGATTTACTGCACTGGCTAAGCACTCTTTGGTTAAAAATGACTTAGTCAAAAATGCTTTTACATGCAGCAGGGAGAGGACTTAATCCGTGCTTTCAAAAACACTGGTTGTAGCCAAATATGGAGGGTCGATACAGATACTCTGATCACTGCCAAAGTAGTAGCCCTAGGTATTCTTCTAAGGAGGAAACTCAGGTCTCGTTTCACATCTTGTCCTGAAACCAGTGGGTCCCCACCAATAAACTGTGGTGCAGTGTTGGAGCATTCCTTAGAAAATCCCTCCACTTCTGCAGTGAAGTTTCATTCTTACGGGAGATAGTTTATAATGTAGAAAGACTGCCAATTTGTGGAAATGCTGTCACCTATCATAAACCTCCCCCTTCTCTGCCCCAGAGGCCTCCCCTCTTCAGCCTTTCCAAAATGAGGAGACTCACTTTGGAGCATATCTACATATGCACAGCTCCCTATCAAAGACAAAGAAAATGCCTTAAGCGTCGAAGGCAATATTCACAATGCTCTCTAATCTAAATGCTGCTTTTCTGACAATATCCCTCTGTCACTGTTTCTTAAATAGGCAGGAGAGGAGCGTGCAGGAGAACCCTTGGAAAGCTGCTTTTAATTGCTTAGGTTGTGCACCAAATTAAAAATTATCTCATTCAACAATTCTCTGGACTAGATTTGTTTCCTCCCACTGCCAGATGCAACTTAGTGGCACCTGCTCACCTTCTGATTCCGAGGTGAGCTGGCAACACCTGTTCTGATTTAATTTTATGAAGGTAAATCACTGCACGTCCCCTAGCAGCAAGGATCCATTATTGGTAACTACATTATCTGCAGTGTACTAAACATTTGCTCTGAACACATTTACAGGAAGATAAGGAAAATAATAGGAAGTACCTCAGTAAGCAGTTGCCAAGCTAAATTTTTCCCTCTCTAGGAGCACCTATCTCTGTGAGCAGGGGAGAGGAAAGTGAAGTTACCATCAAGCTTTTGAAACCTGTAGATGAATGCAGATAATAAATCTGCATTAATGAATGAGGACTTGTAGCTCTTCTCAAGATGACATCTGCAGGAGGTGGAGGACTTACTTTGAGCTGTATGAAAAAGAAAATATGCTTAATGGTTGAAGTTGTAAAAGAGAGAGCTGGTGTAGTTTATGAAGGTGGCTTATCATGTTTTTCCAAAGGATGCCTGTCAGAGCTGCATAAGTAGGAAGAAGAAGGTGGCTTCTTTGGGCTGTGGGCACTGTGTGGCATACAGCTGTGCAGCTCACTGCTTTTGCATCAGTGGGTGGCAGGGCCAGTATGATCTCCAGCTGCCACTGGGCTTCTCACTGGGATTTGAGAAATTCAGAAAATCAGAGAGGGAAATAAAAAGTTCTTTCAGCAGTGTAGGGAAACAGACCCAAAACGTCCTCTAAAAGGAAATGCAGATTATATGTGAAGAGCATAGGCACAGCTTTAGAACAGATTTCCTTTTTAAGTCTTTTAAACTCTGTCACAATGCTCAGCTAATGCATCAGTAAGCTGTGAGACTTGCCTTCTCCTAAACAAGCCCATTTCCCAAACAGTAACTCCTAATGTACTTTTCCCCCCTTCCTTACACCTCCTATCCCAGGAATGCCCAAGCCCCTTTCAGAGACAAGTACATCACAGTTCCCACTCTACCTGTGCATTAGCAAATGCTGCCTCACATTCTGTCTCAAATCCTGTCCTAAAATCTGACAATAGACCTAGAAAGTACAGAGAAGAGGTGTTTGCTCAGACACATATCACTCAGAGGACCTCAGTGCAGCATCCATTGGTATGCTTCACTGCTGGCCCTTCACACCAGGACTTTAATTTCACTGGTGTTTCTACAGCAGTCTCGAAGTCTCAAACAGTCTCAAAGCTGTTCATCTACGTCAGGACATAACAGGACACAGTACAGTTTTGCTTGTGCTCACTGCTTCCCATTTGACTCAGCTACCACCCTCTGTTGTTTCTTTTTAACAGCTCAATTTTGTAAAGCTCAACTGTGAAACTGCAACCAAACATAATTCACATATGTGGAGAATTACCTCAGAGGCATTAAGAGAGAGCAAAAGCTTTCATCAGCTTTTGCACAGGCACAGCAGCTGACATATGGCACAACGCAACAAGCAACCAAACCCAGAGCTATATGGCAGTGACCTACACATCTGCTGGAGGCCTTAAGGGCACAGTTCAAACCTTTGAATGAGAAAAAACAACTTCTCTGTTCTTTCTTATGATGCATCCATTTGTGGCACAGCTAATATTGGGAATATAATACCTGTTATAACACCCTATGTTATAAAAGAGAACTCTAAAATTGCATTGTGGGGTTCTCTACTGGATGCTGGATTAAAGTCACTTTGTGTTCAAGTGAAAAGGAGGGGGTTTATTAATATTTTCCCCTAACCAGCAGACTGGAGAGTCATTCTGGGGTGTCACAAAAGTCAAACCCAAACACTTCTGCTCCACATTTCCAGCTAGAAATGTTCTTAAACAACACCTTACCCCTGAGCAACACCAGACTCATACAGTGGGTTTGGGAACTAGGAATTAGAAAGACAAATGACAGTTGTAAAGGAATGAGGATTAGGATTTAGGAGTGGCCTGAAGGTGCAGAGTTAGAGAGAGGGGAAAATCAAGGTGATGCATCTGGGGAACATGGGGAGAGAAATATGAATTTGCCACAGGGAATTAACGTGACTGGCAATGGTGTCTGAAAAGGCAGATGCTAGGGAGGCTGGCAGAGGTGGGAAAGTAACTTGAAATGCATTGCCATAGAGAAATGGAATGCACTGGTGCAGGGGTAACACAAAGTGTATGTGAGAGGACTGTTGTGATACCAATGGAAAGCAAGAGGTAAGGACTGCCACAGGAGGAGGAGTGCAGAGAAGGATAGGCATGTGGTGCAAAAAGGCTGAGGGAAGGCAGAGATTTCAGAAGGAAAAGCTACCTGCCAGTATTGAAAGTGGTAAAGAAGTTCAAGAATGAAATAATCTAGACAGACTGACCTCAGACCACATTTATACAAAGAGAGCTGCTTGGTGCCTGGCTGTTATCATCAGGAGACATAATTCAGTCACACCCTTGCCATCACAAAAGGGACATCTATTCTCCAATTATTGCTTATGAATGAACTACAAGCAACACTTCCCTCCCATGCTGAAAGAAGCTTCAACTCAGGGTGCTACTCCTCTGAAACTGTGGTCCTTTTTCTCATGTAATTCAGAGAGTTGACTGTCTTGTGGTTTCTTCAAGGTAGTTTGGCTTATTTTTCCGGTTTTCTTTCTTTGGAAAAAAAAGCCTGCTGACTTTGGCAGCATGACTTGAGCAGGTTCCTCTTTTGTCTGAAGGTCATGCACCATTTCCCTGAGACACAAAAATAATTCATACTGGGAAGCACATACTAATGCAAAGCAGGACAAAACAGTGTCTGAGAGCTCCCTTGTGACAACATGGCAATGACAGAGGGGGTCGTCAGAAACTTCATGGGACAAGTCCCAGAAGCAGAATGAGGTAAGGGGAGTGGCTAGTTCCAATAAACTGAAGTCACCTGAAAGATGCAGAGATTTCCCAAAATTGGGAACAGTGTGTTCCTGGAGGTGAACAATTCATAGCACAGCAAGAATTCAGGAAGAAGAGAGTCATTTCCTTTGGGAGATGTTTTCTGTGAAATTGGTCCAACTTTACAAAACCCAGGAAGACATCGCTTTTCCTGCACCAAATCTCTGTCACACCACATCAATCAGACCTAAGACCAAGTAAGAAGTTATGCCACTAGGAGAGATATTCTGCATCATTCCTTCTAGGCCCCACAAGACAGTAAAAAAAAAACAAAAACAAACACAACAAATTAGTTGTGAATTCATTACTTTTTTGGACTAGTTCAAAAAGACCAAAGTCAACTTTCAGGAACTTCTGGCTATAAGCCCTGCTGTTTGGAAGTCAGCAGGAAGAAAGGAAAGCAAGAGCCTTCCACCTGATGAAAAGAGAAAAGGAAACCCCAGAGAACTAATAAGTAAAGCCCACTGGTCACTGTGGTTTCCTAACTCTGAAATGTGGAAGTTCACAGTCACTTCACCACATTATACAGAAAATCCCTAGGCTAATCCAAGGAAGAAGGGTACACCCATCATCATCACCATCATCAACCTCCTCCTCATCATCTCTCTCACACACACATGCAAGCAGAAACACGCACACTAATACAGATTTGTACATATACACACTCCTGCTTCTTGGGATCCAAACAGGTACAGATGGCAGCAAACCCTTAATTCCTCAATGCGGAAGTGGGTCCATGTGTAATGAGCATCCTTCAGGGAAGAGCTGGTCAGACAGTGAGATGTTATGAATAACTGTCTACTGCAGAGAACCTTAGGGAGGAACACATTACATGGAAGCACAGAGCCACTGCTTTTACCAGTAATACCAAACACTCAGAGAGGACAGAGTGTTTCCCTGTCCTTCTCAAAGATCTATGAAGGTGAACAACCATCAGAATCTTTTTACAGAGGTGGACACATTCACAAATGTTGCCACATAGGCGATCATTGGTATATCTAGACATAAGAAGCAAGTCTGGTTCACTAGTCCATGTGTTTTTCCCATACCTTGGGCTCCCCTTCATAAGTCCATAAAAAGAATCAAGATGCAGAGTTCTCAACACCACCCCAGTGTTCTCAGCAGTTACAAGAAGGGAGTACACATTTTCATTTAATTACAGTCTGTTTCCTTCAGTGATGCTGGGACACTGGGTAAACACTGTTGGGTTCACTACCTTCTCCAAAACAAACACTTGAGAAACCTTGGATAAGTTGCAATGAAAGAGTGTCATTGCAGTCTATGATATCCCTTATTACAAATACATCATTCCATAGCAATTACAGATATTACATAATACAAATCACTTCTACATCAGGTAAAGAGAGATATTCCTGTCATCAAGTGCAGAAGTCTGATTCAATTTTTTTATAACAAAATGCTCCCCAGAGTGATAAAATTTGGTTTGTCTTTCTGCAGAATACAATTATAGGCTTCAAGCAAGAGTCTGATGATGGATTCAACAGTTTATCTTTGTCAATTATACTCTGGGGTTTGCATTTTTCTCCCTATTTGATGGGGTGAGGGAGAAGTGGATATTGCATAGAATGGGACTCGAAGAAAACATTTCAGAAAAAATGTGCAATTCAAGAAAAAGTTCCATCTGATTCAGAGAGCAGGTACGTGCAGAGTTGAACAGTGGCAGGCAAAACATGGGGAACATTAGGGAACTGCGAGAGAAGAAGGGAGTGATCTAGCTGTTCTTTGTGGGGTCCAGTTAGTATGATGTGATGCACTGTGGAGACAAGCGTGCACACATCTGTTCCCTAAGAACAATATTGGATTCTGCAGCTGATGGGAAAGAAACAGATGCAATCACTAAGAAGCTAGGCTGCTGCACTGGCTGACACATTTTACAATCTTAATATATCTATGGAGAGAATTCTACTCATTCAGCATAATCACCTTTTTCTTGGTTAGTTCAGTCACTAGCCAGGTTTTTCTCACCATTTCTGTTTGTGACAGACAAACAGTGACAGTTTGTTTGTTTGTTTTGTTTCTATTCATTGTGCTCACTCGGGTCTCTCTCATAGCCTGACCTGGCTATGTTTGGAGAACAAACACCTCTAAATCTTTTCTTGCATTTATCCTGTGAAGCCTAACAACCATCTTCATTAAAAATCTAAGACATCATTAAGATATTGTTTCTCGTATTGTCAATTGTAATGGGGAACAGAGAATATATATTGCATTACTTAGTTTTTCATTTGATTTACCTATAGCAAGAAGGAGAGGATAGGGAAGCAAGCAAAGCAATAAATGGGAGCATTTTTTTTTTCATAGCTGAATGGTCTTCAGACACCTGCTTCATGTATCTAGTGATGTGTGCTCCCTCCAGCCTCCTAATATCTGATAGTCTAGAAATGATACCCACATCATCCAAATGGTCTATTTTATTCTCTAACCATAAATTATTGTTTCATCAGATGCAACCCTCAGTTAGATATGTCTCAACCTTTACACTGCACATCCCCAGCCTTTATCAACGCTATTCTAAAGGGCAGGCATATTCGATTTAATAGTCTTTTTACTTTCTCCTTCATTTTTCTGTCTTTTGTGACTTAAACAATCAATCTTCTCTCATTTTTTTACTTTAGAACTTCTATGTTTATTCTCACTCCTGCCTGTGTCTCCTTTGTCTCAAAAACCAGTAAGCAAATAGCATTTTCTGTGTTGACACAGCTCTTTCCCTTCCGATTGCAAACTTCACTCTGTGCTGGAGTCAGGGGAAGGGAGTTGTTGCCTTTAGGGCAGTGACTTGGAAACAGATAGACTGCTCAGAGGACCTGGGAGTGCTGCTTTTGCACTGGTGCATCAGGATGCCTCCTGAAATCCCAGCTACCCCATCCTCAAAGCTATCTCTGCATTTGGGTGTCCATTATCTGGTTAGTACACCACTATAGGATGATAGCTTAGGATGCAGCATGGCAGTAACACCCCCCCCTTTAATACTTCCTTGCACAGACACAAATTTAAGTTCTCTCACAAACACCCCTGTGAGCAGGGAACTGTCACTGCTGATCTTGAGAAGCTGGATCCCAAAACTATTCCTCAATTTAAAGCTCATCACGATACACATAGTAGAGCCCAGCTGAGGTCCTGGCAGCTTCCTGGAAATGTGACTAAGCTCACCTCTAACTGCACCTCCCTTCTTCTCTCCAGCCATACACACAAAATGGCACACAGAGAAACTCCCCAAGGCTCTGAAATGCTGAATGGTTCTTCCCATGCTGGTCACCTTCACATTGTGTGGAGACAGTGCAGTGCCTAGTGATAGAGAGCTTTTTCCTTTATAAGCGTGTACCAAAAGCACTGCTTAGATGAGTAGCTGAGAAATATGATTTCTCCCTGCCCTCTTTTGTTTGTACTTTGTCCCCCTGAACAAACACTGGTCATTTCTTGCAGCCTCTGCAGTCAGTAAGCATTTTATTGTGGAGCTCATCACTCACTGCAAGTCTAATAAATACAAAATGCCAGCACAGATCTGTCAAGTCTCTTCCTTGCTGCATGGCACTAAGCTCTCTGTTTCCCCACCAACCCATCAATCCCTTGCCTTTTACACTCTCCTGTATCTGCAGACCAGCAAGACACTCACTGCCAGCGTAGTGCCAAAGCAATTCTGCAGGTGTGGATTCCCTCCACGCCAGTTTTGCCCACTGTCACCCTGTCTCTCCTGACGCATCCTGCAGAAGAGGCGCCCAGCGTGGGCTAATGGAAGCATAAATAGGGAGCACATCACCCCAGAGGACACACCAATCTCCACCTCACTCCCTGGGTAGACAAAGACATGTCAGGTTTCCTGTGACTTAAATCTAATTAGAGGATTTCAATAACCACAATGACATCCCAGGGCAAGGACTGCTGTTGTTAATAAAGCTGCCTCCAAGTCCCAGGGATTAGTCTATAGGGAAAAAGAAGGGGACGGTGTTACCCCACATGGGCAAGGCTGCCCCATGCATTGATGCCAGGGAGACATCAGAGCAAAGCTTATCAAGTTCCAGGCCATCAAGAACACTGAGTTTGTGCAGGGCTACAGAGGAGGCTGTTGCAGCAACAACTCTTTTGTGCCTCCATAATACATGATAGAACTTCAGTTCTATTTGGACAATGGTTGTGTCCAAGAGTGGGTGCAACTTGGATGAGAATGTGTAAACCCCTTTCCTCTACCAGCCTGTGCTCTGCTGGGCCATGTCATAGACCCCTGTGTGGGATGAAGCATTGTGAGAAGCAAGAATGACCCCTTGGTTGGCTGCTGTGCAGTGGTGCAGCCTGTCTCTGCTGCCCACACCTGGGATCAAGGCAGCAGTGAGAAACCTCTCCCCATATACACACAAATGCTGTTGCAGGAGAAAATGGGCAAATATGGGCCTGAAGCTCTCCCAGTTCACCTCTTTCTATCACTATCCCTTCTCCTCCCCAGACAAAGCTACACCTGTTTTATGCCAAGCTAGGAAAGCACAGAAGTCAAAATGCAAAAGTGGAGGCAAGGTTTACTCAGATATACTCCTGATTCTTTAGAAACACCCAGTTTATGTCAAAACCCCTACTCTCTCTTACTGTCTGCCTTCCTAGATCAAATTCCACAAATTTCACACAAAGTTTCAATTTATTTCCCTGTAAGCCTGCCTTGCTGAGGTGCTCGCACAGCAAGCACTTCTTTTAAATACCTAATCGTGGCTTCTCGAAGCCAGTGTGAGATCCTCTTTCAAATCAATGTACTGGAAATTTGGAAGGAGCCAACCGTTAACGTGTGTGGTCCCCTCTGACCCACTCCTGCGCTATGCCCTTTTATGTAGAAAAGGTGATGTGTCTGCCAAGAAGAGGGAATGTCACATAACATAGAAATAGTTACACAGCAGGTAAAACAGGAAAACACTCTCCTGCTGATGAGGATATATATGATATGGAAAGGTCAGTCACATCTGAAAGAAAGAAGTAAAGCTGGCTGATCAGAGTATATCTTGGGATACTTCCCAGAAGTCCCAGACTCTTAGCAAGTCTAAATGAAAGATATCAAATACCTTAGAAACTAGGACTAAGATACCTTCAAAAATACTTTACTACCACATTTTCCCAGACATTACTGGCAATGGAATTCACAAGGAAAATATTAAGTTCCACTTTTCTGTCCCATTCCTGTTTAGTTCAGACTCCTCTGCTTGCCAGGGGATGCAAACAGCACCAGAGGAGAGCAGGAATATCTGAATTCAAAGAGCTCTCTTGTCTCACCACAAGCTTTATGTAAGGATCACACCCTCACTAACTTTGAAAGCTTCTGCTTATAACTGCCAGCCTGAGAAGATGGTCTTCTTGTTTAGGTCTAAGAAACCCCTATTTTTCTGTAAAAGTAAAGAAATCTATCTACTACTTGGTAAGGCCGTGACTCTGCAAATAAATTCATGTAGCTAAATCTGTCTGGATTCCCAAATCATCCATAAAATGATGGCCTAAAAACTGAATGCAAACGTTGCCAAGATCAGAGAGAGCACATTTCTCTTAATCTTATTTGGACCTCCATGTGTATACATCAGTAAAAGATTGGTTTATACATTGTACATCATGTTTCAGTTCTTTTACCAAAAAAAGAGAGCTGTTTAAATATTTTCTTAACTGTTAAAGGGGATTTCTTTTTATAGTGCAGATAATTAAGTATTGAGTATTGAAGTTGTAGTGATGTATCTGATACAGAGAGAATAAAAGATTTGAAGAATTTTAAATTAAAAAATATAACTCAAACCCTATCTGAACTGAAGACTCTACACTTTGAAATTTAAGGCTGATATTTTATCCCTATTCCTACAAAGTCTTGCAGTTAATGGCTGTGCATATTTATAGCATTTAAATTAGTTACTTTCATTCTCTCATATTGTTCTATGAATGTAAGAGAAAGTTATAAAAATAGGGGATTAAAAATTATGAAAAAAGGACAGAGTTGAAGTTTGTTCCCTAGTCCATACAAAGAGCTAAGGCAAGCAACATTTTGTCAGATTATGGTATACTGTATTTCTTCCTATTCCAATAACAATTAAAAAAGTGATTTGATGAAAAATCTTACCTGATGAAAAATGTTATCTGTAACATAAAATGGATTTGAACTGTACAGAAATGTAGTGAGAGACAAAATACCACAGTTCAGTATCTGCAGAGCCATCAGGTACCTGTTATAGCCATCAATTAAACAAATCACTTAAACATACCTACTCTTAGTACTGGTTGAAGCCCTATGAGGCTAACATATATGCTTAACATTTTGCTGCATTAAAACTTGGACTAAGTAGGAATGACTGTGTTTTAATTTGGTTTATTGCTGCTATCATTGATAAATGTACTTGTTACTGCCTCTAGTAAGAGCATCTATTGCACCGTAGCCCTAAAAATTACTCCACAAGCAGAAATCTCACCGAGGTGGATGCGTTTGTGTGTGTTGCTTAAATGGTTAAACAAATATCCTAGTTCTTGCTGTCCTCTTCAATGACACATCCTTGGGATTCTGTGGGGGTCCCAAGGGCAGGCTATTACAAGAAGGCGGTGGTTGTGCTCACAAGGCTGGAGCACAATGGTGATCACAAAAGGAAAAGCAGGAACATGACATTGAGGCCAAACAAGGTAGAGAGTAGCCAGGAGGGGAAAAATGGTCTGGGAAACAGTTGTATAAAGTATTCAAAGAACCAGTAATACAAGCTTAACTTCCCAAGCCACAAAGTTTAAGAGGGTTTGACAAGTAAAATGCATAAAACTAGTCCTGAAGGCAGGTCATCATGTTTAACAAGAAGAAAGCTCTTCAGAGACGTTTAATTTCATAAGCTCTCTCTCATCCATACATCCACACACTATACTTTTTGTGAGATAAAGACACTTTCAGATAGGGGTAGTTTCAAGGCTTTCTCTAAGCCATCTTTTTGCAAGCTACCAGGTCAAATGTCTGCCCCATCTGCTCTCCCCCCCTTTTTTTTCCCTGCTCCCTGTTTAAGCTGGGGTTCTGCATCTGCTTCCGAAGGAAGGAGGCATGTTTCAAATCTCCAGGAAACAGGAGACTATCATTGCTCTGGTTCTCTCAAAATTCAGGTAATTGATTAATGAACTTTTCCTCTCTGCTCATTTGCAGCAGCAGGAGGAGATGGTGGTAATTATGGCACTGATAACTGAGGGTTCAGTACTATGGGGTTACAACAGTCGAAAAGCTGAGAAGAGGAATGTACATTACACTAGGTTTTTGAGAGTTTGTCAGACCTGAGGAAGGAAAGGGTATCAACAAGTCCTTGCATGCTGTGCTGTTTGCGGTCTTCTCATTTCCACACCACGCCTGACAATACAGAACCCACAGTAATTCCTGCCATTGTGGCTGAGCCCGCTTGCAAGCTCAGGTTCAGAGACATTGGCATATCACCACATATCTGATCAAGTCCACTGCATCACACGCTTAATCTATTTGTTAACCACCTCATAGCAAAGGTTGGAAGCAGACAAAATACTTTCAAGTGCACTGTTTGCAATGTCAAGCTCACAGTCAGGTAATTTGCATAAAAGCAAGTTCAGTTATCTTCGGGGAAGAGACTTCAGAGGATAATTCAGCTATAATAGGATCCACATTTTTTCCTACTGATCCCAAGTCACTCTTTTATATACACATGAGTGCCTCTTATCAAACCTTCCTCCCTCCCCTCTTCTTTGCAAAGAAAACAAAGCCCCGCACACATAGAGTCATATTCCCTAAAGCCTGCAATTTATAGATCTCACCTCTTTGAGGGGTTGCAAATAAACAGCTCACTTTCCTCTGACAGCCACAGAAACCCACTGACATGGCAGAAATAACTCTCTGCCTCGGCAAGAATGGGTACTTGATCCCAGGTGGGGTACCCAGGGGCACAGCTCTCTCAACATCCAGGTAGAACATCCACCGCCCTTGTTTCCAGAGGGTGCTGTAACTTCAATTTGCGTACTCTGAAGTGTGTGGTACTAAGGGGATTAAATCAAGCCTTAGCTTGTGGGTGAACTCAATTCATTCAGTAATCAATCACCCTAAAACATTCCAAGCAAAAAGAAAGGTGTAATTTGTAACTAAGACCAGAAGAAAGGGGAAAAAAATCAATATAAGAACATAACCAAGTATGGGCAAGAGTTTCAGCGTAGGATTACTAACAGGATAAATACAAATACTTAGAAAACAATTACACAGAAAGCTAAATAGTCCTGGGATGATATATGTCAAGAGGACTGCTGTACAGGAAGGCAAAAGCCAAACATGAGAAACAAGAAATGAACAGGAGAGAACAGAAACCATCTTCGATTTGTTTTAAAACTAACTTCCCAAAATTTTTAAATGTCCACAAAACTATATAAAATTTATATTGCATATTTATTTAAAGTATTTTAATGGTTTTAAAATTCCTCCTTGTAGCTTAAAATTCTTTCTTTCATCTCGCCTGAGACAAAGAAATAATTTTTCAGTAGGATGCTTAGCTTCCTGTTAGGTGAGTTAATCTTTGCAACTTTTGTATGAAGAAACAGCTGAAAATCTGCAATTTCCTTTTTTTTTTTTAGTATGCTATTTTCCTTGTTTCAATTAATTATCTAGAAGCACAATCAACTTGGCAGGGTGCCTTCAAAAATTCCTTCACCGCAGTGATACACCACGGAGCAGAGAGTCTAACCAGATTATTTTATTAGAGCCAATTAACACTCAGATCCCCCAAAAAAGCAACTAATCCATCTTTTTATTTTACCACTCTAAGCAAAATCCACATTGCGGCTTTGCAGTCAACCCCCTGTTACACAACCTGAATCTGTGTCCAGAAAACACTTTTGAAGATATGTAATCCTGATTTTTGAAGAAATATTATTTGCCTTTTTATGGGAAAGCAGACATCCTTTGTTCTACTCCTTACCAACAGGTAGGGAACAAATGAGAGAAGATGAATTAGAGTGCAGCTTCAAATAAGTGACTGTGAGCAATGACACTTGAAGTGAGAATGGGGATGGGTTTGCTGCATATTACAGGAGATACAGCCTGAACTACTCTGGTCAAAGAACAGGACAGCGGAGAAGAAGGAAATAGAGGGTGTTTGAAAGGAAAATGCTGCCTTTTGTTCAAGAAAAATGACAACATCTCTTTGTACAAAATCTGAAAATTTTGTGAGGTGCAATTTTTAGTGATAATGTACCATTTAGTGCCATGAGTTGGTCCTGGATTTCTTTTCTATTTCCTTAAATCCACATTTTCTCTTCGAAACTAGTTAGAAATTTTTCGATACAGGTTTTATGCCTTGCATCTGTAAAATTCCACTCTGACCTAATGTGTCTGTACAGGGACTGCACTAAGAGGGTATTAGGTGGCAGAGAATTAAGTTTCCAAGGAGCAGAAATAGCAAAAAATATTAAATTTAGTAGAAATGGAAATAGAGAAATAGAAGTAAGGAATAATATGAAGGCATAGATTTACCAAGAAGGCACAATGAAGAGGCTGTGCTATCAACATTAGCCTGGTGTGGAGTACTGAATGATCTTGCAGTTTAGCCTCCCACCTGTTTGCAGAGGGGCTGGCTCTGCCTTCCCCAGCTTCTCTCTTCCCCTACTCTCTAGATTTATAGTATCACCTATGTTCAAAGCCAGAGGATACTCACAGGCTTGTGTTTTAATCCCATCTCTCCAGAAATGTTGTCTCCTCTCCACAGTGACCTTCAACTTTCTCCCTGTAAGGACTTCTGTGCCACACTGGTATTTGTCCATGTTGCTGTGGGATTACAAAACACAAAGTTCTAAAAGGAATTAACCAGGGAAGGAAGGAAGCAAGTAATGAAAGAACTGTATTTAAACATAGAGGTGCATAAAAAAGTTGAGAAAAATAAGATGGGCTTTTACAAGTTAGCAAATGGGAAAGAAAGTACATCAATAAATTAAAAGGAAGGGTGAACTCAATAACAGCTTTGAAAGGCCAGATTTTCAATTTCTGCTTTGGAAGGCAGACTGCAGGAAACAATCTTGCACAGATACAAAAACAGCTGAAAGGTCTGAAAAACACTTTCCAAAATCTCTGTCAAGGTGGCAAATTGCTGATAAATGGTCTCCTGCTCTAAAATGGTGCACTCTCATTTTGGAGTCCCCAGAACATCAATGAAGGGGAAGGGGGATATCAAAATCTAAGTCCAGATTTCTCTCTCCAAATTTAGAACATAAAATCCTGCGAAGCTAGGCTCTGACTTCAAAGAATAACAGCAATCACAAGATATATGCAACTAACCCAACTGGTTAGTTGGCACTCTGTGAAGCCAGTTATCCAGGATTGACTCTACATAGAAGGAGACAGGCATTGCCCATCTTACATTGTCCCACTCCAATAAAAATGCACCTGCAGGAAGAAACTCTTCCCGTGCTGCCTAATGCCAGAGGCCCAGGTGGTTAGCTTAGATAAGGCACTTTCAGACAGTTCATTTCTTCACCTTCCAAAAGCTGTTCCATCTTTTCTTGAGATTAGGTCTCATTTTTCTGTGGGTCTAAGTAAAAGCAGAGAAGCCAAGTCCGCTTTGGTTTTGCTAGGAAAGATTTGCGTAGCTTGAAGCAGACACAAAGCAGCTAGCAGTACTGATGCCTGGCCAGAGAGATCAGGAGCAATGTTTTAGACACAGCTCTCGGCACAGATCTGGTGCAGAACAGAGCAAAGAAACCAACAAAAACTCCTAGGTAACTGAGAGGTGCTGAGGACTGGGAAAACTAGGGTGCAGCAGGTTTTGGCACTGACTTTACCCTTCTCCTGCTGGAAGGGGGAAAGTGGGACACAGGCAAACCAATTGCCTTATGGCAATGCTCAGTTGCTGGAGGTCTCAGCATCCTGTAAAGCCAGCCTTTGGCAGCCCCCTCCCCTCTTCCCCCTTTCCCACCTCATGATCTACTTTCCAACAGCATCATGAGAATTACTGCTATCCCTTTGCCTAGCTTATTTACTGATGACCTTCACTTCAGAAGATACCTGCTTTTTGTAGGCTAGCTGTGTAAAGGCTGACAGCAACCTTCATCGGAGGATAATTTCCAAATGAGGAAAGTATACACGTGGGACTGTCAAAAGTACCAAATTGATTTGTGCCTGCACCACAGGTCAGATTTCAACCCATTTTTCTTGAAGACAAACTAGACTGATTTATCCTCAGGGGCCTTGCCCTCCACTCCTTACAAGCCTCAAAACCCAGGAATAAATGATGTATGTTCATTTAGTACACCCATATCATGTGAGGGCAATCGATTCAATTACATTATAGCTACTGGAAACAAAGCAGCCATATGGTGAGCTTTCTACCTCAAAGGAACGAATGCTGCACAGCCACAGCTCTGAAGTGGAAGTTAGCTCCCTGCATGGATGATGCCCCCTAAACAGGTGACCTGTGGGGAAAGCTTTCCCTGAGCCATGGGGATATCTGAGTTCACGTCCGGTTAAGATAAGCATCTAAACCTTAAGATACTTCTCTGAAGCTTTGTCTGAACTATCCAGAATTCCTGAGTCTGCAAAATTGCAGTGAAAAGGCTTTTATGTACAAGCATGTATGTGTGTGCGGGCACATATGTGCACACTGTTTATTACCTCAGTGCTGGAGGAACAAGAAATCAGTTGAGAGGATAAACAGCAACAGCACTCTGTTTTGCTTCATATGCCATGCACAGTGTTGGCTCTAAAGACATACAGAATTCAATCGTGAGACTAATCTAGCCTTAAATTGATAAAGTTCTGCCGGCTTCAATGGAGCAATTGCAGAGATACACTCCAGCCGCTGCTCCAAGCCCACCCATTTTCACACCCTCTCTGCTTTCCAACAGGCTGCCAGCCGGAGCTGGAAAATGCAAAGGTTTGCAGATATCTATGAAAGCTGAATATGAAGTAGGGTGGGGAAATGCAGTATGGTTTCTGAAAACGAAAAAAATACAAGGACAGAAAAAAGTGAGCTTACTCCTTCCTCTATTTCTGATCACTTCAGCATTTAGCCAGAGCCACCTTAGGAGGCTCGGATTTCTACTTCTGAGCAAACCCCTCTGTGGTCCAGAAAATGGCCACTATAAAAAGTAGCTCTGGAAATAGGTGTGAGTTGCTCCTAATGAATTAAAAATGTGACAGGCGCTTTGGGATTTTTGTGGTTTGCCTTTGAAACAGTTCTGACCATGAAAAGCCTGATAGTTTTACCTCAACTAAGTAGAGCAGCTAACCTCAAAACAGGCAATATTTACTTGTACTTCCCAATACTTAAGACAGGAAATGCCTTAAATGCTGCAAATACTAAGGTTATAAAACCATAAATGTTTGCCTGTCAGAGGCACCTGAGAAGTTTTTACAACCCTCAGCTGCATGCAGGCAGAGTCACCCCAGCACTCGGGTTTTCCCTGACCTCCTTTTCACCCATTTCACAGAGTGCTTCATAGAAAACAGATCTTTTTGTGCATTTCAACTTCAAGTTTACTATATTACCAGCACAAAGGTAATTCGGGTTTCACTGAATCCTTTAATTATCTATTTTCACTGGTGGAAAGGTAGATCTCTCAGTTTATGTTTTGCTTTTGTTAGTTGGCTAAAGAGAGGCTTAAGGTCTCAAGAATGTTCCTCAAATATTTTAAAAAGAGGAATTCAGCAAGTAACTTTTGGGAATATTAATTCAAATTATTTCTTTTTACAGAATGGCCTAAATTCATGGAGTATGGAATATGCCAGGCCACATTTTATTTATTAATACCACTTTTCTCCGTGATACCTTAAACATTTGGCAGAGGAGTCTTCCTGCCTGGTGTTTTTCGCTGTGAGCTTATTGCCTTGGGTATTTCCATGCTCATTCTTGCATAGACCTCTCAGAAGTGAAATGAAAACCTTCAGTCTGGCTTCTCCGCTTGGTTGCACCAGCTTTATGACAGCCACAGCTGGCAGTGTTGCAGTTGTGCTAGTGGAGCAGTGCATAGAGGGGAGCACAGCGTGTCCCTGACCAATTGTCCCAGCCACCCACCCTGGGGCAGGGCACCTTACCCACCTCACATTGGCTGATGTGGCCAGGCTGGGTCCAAACAGGAGAAGCAGGTCCCTGATAGGAGGCAGAACTGGGGACAAAATGACCTCACCTAGAAAACATAAAATAGCAGGTAATGCATCATCACACATGGAAGGGTGGCCTTCACCCACCTTTTAACGTCTGTACTGGCATCAAGATGATGTTTGGCTGGCTTTGCACACTAACATGTTGTCCATATGCCTTAGATACGACCATACAGGCCTTATTCTCCTGCAGCAATCTCACAGTGACAGTAAAGCTGTCTAACTGCACGAGGGACATACCCTCAGTCCTGTGTTCAAGGACTGAAAAGATGTCACTGGATTTCCTGATTTACCCTCCTATGCAAAGAAAAGCAGAATCACATGTTAGGAGTTTGGCACCTCTGTAATGCATCCTCATGCCAGATGCGAAACTCACTGATGGGAATTAAATCAGCATGGTCTTCCCCAACTCAAACAAAATCAACAATCTAGGACAGAGTTACTGCCAAAAGCCCACTGCAGAAGTGAGAAAGGCAATTTCTAGACTGCTGTTTTAACCATGAGCCATTACTAGTGCAGTCACATACTGTCTTTGTGGCTAGCATTACAATGGAAGCAGAGGCCAGGGTGTCAAGGGAGGCTATGGGATTATTTAGGCAGTTGCCCACTGCTGGAGCCCCTGATGCCACCCCATCACTGCAGCTGGGATGTGTGCTGGCCGGGCACCTTTTACCTCAGGTGTTGTGACTGCTTCGTGCCACCACAGTGTAGGTCTGGGGACACCCGACAGAGGGGAATCGTGTCACTGGTGTGGTTTCTGCTCTGCATGGCCACCATGCTGCCCCAGGGACAAGCTGCTATGGAAAGGAGCTGATAGCAGCCTGACTGTCATCAGGGAAACTGTTAGTTCTTAGAAGGGGCTCAGGTAGCTGCCAACATAATAATGTCATTTAGGTGTGCTAATGACCTGCACCTGCCAGCTCTATCCTGAATATGTTTAGCTTGCTACCTTCCAGAAAGGGTGCAAAATGGTGCAATAACACTCAAGCATCATGAGTCTTGTAAAATTATATCCATGGCCCAGCTGAGCATGTTCTGGCTGAGTTTTTATTACAAATGACTATATGTCCTTGTCATTAAAAAGGCTGCTAATTCATTATTTTGGACATTAACAGAATGCAGAAAGTATCTTAAAATAACATCTTAATTTATATTTTTAACATCTTGACACCTCTAATTTTTATTTTATAAGCTCCATTAATGTTTAATGTCTTCTGCTACACAGCAGCCCAGCTATGCTGACAGCTGTTGTTGCAACTCTTTCATCTTTGATCCATCCAACTGGTCAAACAATGAATTTAGTAAAATTTCCTTCAATCCAAAATATTCCTACTTTCACTGTTGTTTCAGTGATAGGGGGAGAAATTTAATACTGTACACCTGAAGCAGAAAACAAAATATTTTTTTAAATGTATGTATCAAAGTTTTCTCCAAAATTTTAGTGGACTTCTATCTTCTCCCAGTATCTCAATGTTTCATGTGTGAATGCAAGGATAGCAAAATAACAATTGGTAACATTACCAAATTATTTGTCAGTTGATAATATATTTGGAGTTTGGGAAAAAACAAACCAAAGCAACCAATAACACAAACAAACAAACACACACACAAAAAAAACCAAACAAACCTACAACCCTTCAAAGAAATTTAAAAAAAACCCTGTTTAGAGGTAAAAGGGAGAATAAGCTATCTGACCCTTCATCAGTAACTCCACTGCTCAAAAACTTGTTACTTATGATTTATACAAATCATATTTTGCTATGTTTCAGGATTTTTGAAAAATGGACATCATCTTTAAGGTCTCAAAGACAATCACCATGTAGCAGACTTGCAATCTTTTCATGACTTCATAAAAATGCATAGAATATTGTAAATAACTGCATATATAGAGGATACTTTTTAAGCTTTAAAAAAATCTATCAAAGTGATTCTAAAGCCAACTTTAGTCAGAAACCAGACAGTAAACATTTTTAATGAGTCAAGATGAGCTGAACCTGAATATTCTTTTTGAATTTGTGACTTTTCCCTTGTTCTTTAACATAACTGGAGGAGCTGCCAGCCTGGAGTACCCTCTGTCTTATACAACCTTTCATTAGGATTCACTCCCAGGTCTCTAGAAAGGCAAAAAAGGAAGCAGCTACAGAAAATGCCATGTGTGACACTACAGAAACTATCCCCTCTGCTCAGGCAGCCCACGGTCACACCAGTGAACTTTCATTAAACACTACAGTCCCTAATTCTGCAAGACGGCCGGACAGTTTCATTAGCAGCCAAGGAATTTTCTACCAAAACAAACCAAGTATCCATATATTGTAGTATTTTTCTTTTATACCAAGGTAATGTTGTATACTTCAGAGGAAATTGTAAACAATTACCTTGATTTAGCAAAATAACATCTGCTTTGTTTTAAATGCACTTAAGACCCCTGGCTTCAGCCTTCATTAAATCACTTCAGTAGCACCTAGAATGTACATTTAACATGTTGATTCCAGGTTACTTGAACATATTTTCACCTTGCATGCAAAATGTTCCAGGAGGACTGAACCCTGTGCCTAAAGCTAAGTAGGAATTTAAGTGCTTTCTTAGCCAGGAATAAATAAAAGCACATATTTGAGTGCACTGGTCAATCAGGTTATGTTGATACAACTAAATAAAAATTGGCCAAGAACTGTTCTTGGGCCCCAGGGCCAGAAACTTGCCCTTTCTGTGGCAGGTTTGTCTTACAAAGAAATATTTGGAATAGTTTGAAGAGGATCCAGGGGCTGAGTTGGCTCGCAAAGCAGCAAGGACAACGAGAGCCCTGCCTACACACTTTTGTTTAGCAGTACAGACATACCCTGAGGATCCTACGCACCAGTTCTCATACCAGTTTGCCATTCAGGTAGCTCCAGAGATTTCAATTCTGTTATTCCTGCCTACACCAATGCATGCCCTTCAAATGCCCTAATAATTTTCTTACTTATGTAATCTTAAAACCCAGGGAAAGTTGTTTGTTTGGTTTTTTTTTTTTCACATCTGGATGCTAATGCCACGAGGTAAAAATGTTTGTATACCCTGTGAATGTAAGGCTGATATGCATTACTGATGATCTGTCCATTTCTGTTAATGCTTCTCTTCTGGCTGTACCTGGCTCTGGAAGTGTCAGTCATATACTTTGATTTGTTGTCAGATGATGAAAACAGACTTCAGCAAAACTTTCTTTTGGAACAAGAGTGAAATAGAGCTGTAACTGGACCTTCCTAAAAATGTGTTTATAAACTTGTGCTTACCTCACTGACTTTATCAAGCCAATTTACCTAAAGGGAAAATTACCATTTGAAATGTCACAGACTTTGTATACCATTTTGAACCTCCAGAAATAGTGCCTTCCACTAAAGATTTTTCTTATGGCACAGTGGGGATGCTGATGTAAAAAGCCTGTCTGTAAATTACTGGATTTCAAAGTAAATATCAGTATTCTTGCAGCCAAGTTCCAGACCTCCAACTGATTGAGCTTGACATGTTTGTCTTTAAAATTTCTGTATTTACTTTCATATTTCTGACTGCTATAATCAGAGGATGAAACAACAGCTAGAATATTGTAATGAAAGAAATAATGGTGGAATTTAATTTTTTCTTTTATCTTTGCTGTGCTACTTAGACCCTAACAAGTCAATGGGTCTGGATGGGATTCATCTTAGAGTGCTTAGGGAGCTGGCACAAGAGCTGGCTAAGCTACTTTCCTTCATTTATCACCACTCCTGGCTAACTGGGGAGGTCCCAGATGACTGGAGACTGGCCAGTACAACGCCCATCCAAAAGAAGGATCCAGGAAACCACAGGCCTGTCAGCCTGACCTTGGTGGCTGGCAAGGTTATGGAGCAGATCATCCTGAATACCATCAAGTGGCACGTACAAGAAAACCAGGGGATCAGGCCCAGCCAATAGAGGTTTAGGAAAGGAAGGTCCTTCCTAACTAATCTTATTTCCTCTATGACTGGGTGACCCATCTGGTAGATGAGGGGAAGGCTGTTGATGTGGTCTGCCTACACTTCAGCAAAGCCTTTGACACAGTCTCCCACAGCATCCTCCTGGAAAAGCTGGCAGACAATGGATTGGACAGGTGCACCCTTTGCTGGGTTAAAAACTGGCTGGATTACCAGGCACAGAGAGTGGTTGTGAATGGTACCACATCCAGCTGGTGTCTGGTGACCAGTGGTGCCCCCAGGGATCAGTACTGGGCCCAGTTCTATTCAGTATCTTTACTGATGACCTGGATGAGGGGATCGAGTGCACCGTTAGTAAATCTGTGGATGACACTAAGTTGGGGAGCAGTATCGATCTGCTGGAGGGTAAGAAGAAGCTGCAGAGGGACCTGGACAGGCTGGGTCAATGGGCTGCAGGCAATGGTATGAGATTTAACAAGACCAAGGTCAGGGTCCTACACTTTGGTCACAATAACTCCACGTATTCCTATAAACTGGGGGATGAGTGGCTGGAGAGTGTCCTGGCAGAGAGGGACCTGTTTGACTTGACTGTTTTTTAACACATTTGTATGTATTTCAGTTTATTGTTATTAATTTCATTAAAGCTGGTTTACTTTTCTCCTCTAATCCATAAGTTCCTCTCACTTATTCCCTTTCTCTTCCCCTTTGGGAACAGAGAAGGGTTAATAGAGAGCATCTGTCACTCATCTAGTGGCCTGACCCTTAACAATAAGTTAAAGCATCTTTAGTCAGTCATAGTTTGATTCTTATTCATAAGGTGATGTGAATACTTCATATAATGCAACTACACCAAGTTCCTTTTATTTGATATTTCATAAAGAGATCAGATCTCAAAGGCAAAAGTAAAAAAAAGGAAAGATGATGGGAAACCATTCAAAACAATAATTTGATCATCACAAAATAAAAAAAAAAACAAACCCCAAACCTTCTCATTTTGTTTGTAAATATCAATCAGAGAGTAGTCCCTTTCCCAAAATTAAGGAATCTACAGATCCTTTTTACAGCAGCTGGCTAATCAGCTTTTTTTTTTTTTTTTCAATATTTTTCTTGCTTCTGCTGAATGTGAGAAAAGTAAGGTTGAGCTATGGAATGAAGCATGATTTACACTTTATCACTTAAACATTCAAGTGCATATAGAAAAAATGCTGGAATGTGTAGGAGAAAGAAGACTTAATTATATATTACTATTCAGAGGTCCTTTCAGCCCATACCTCAACAGTTCCTAGCTACTCAGTCTGTCACTTATTTTTAGATCGAAATTTCTCTCTGTCACACATGAACCTGTTATTTAATTTATAAGGTATTCCATCAAAACTTCCAGTTCTTAACCATGAGGTAACAGAAAGCATCAAACACATTAACTAAAGGACCTCACAGGCAATTTTAAGGTCCATCTTTTCTAGTATTGGGCCTCCTTTATTCTTTTCCCTTTCTTTTCATTATGTCCTTACTGTAATTTTGCATCTGTCATGGGACAGAGTCTGAGCAATGTATCTAAATAACTTGTATTTAAGATTGAAGAGGGAACATAAATCCAAACCAAGCCAACTCAGCCCTAAGAAAAATCAATATTCATAGCTTCATGTGGGAGAGCACGGGGTGCAGAATTCACTTGGCAGCAGTAGCCCCCTTGAAAAAGTAACACTGTCATCCTGGGCAGCTGCCTAACCCACCAGGTTCCAGGTTTCTCGGGGGACTGGCTCTCTCCAGGAGGAGTGAAAGGCTCTGACAAGGGTCCCATGCCCCCACAGCCACTTTTCAGTTAGTGCAGAAACTCACAGACATGGGGCCTTGTTCTTCTGCTGAAAAATTATCTGGAGACTTTACTTTCCTGTGTATTATGGTTGCCACAAAGGTGTCCTCAGATTGAAAACCACCTCTCTGATGCAGCATCCTGGAAAAATTTTAAAGCCCTTGGACTAGTGCCAATTCTCTGACAATCTCACCTTTGCTTTACATGAACTGGGAACCACATACTAGATGGTGTGATCAAGAGATGATAATTACCATCTTAAATCTAACACTATGGCCAGCATACATGTAGAATATTTAATGCCTTTACCAAAAAAATAGAAAGGTAAATGCTTCTCTGCAAAGTCAAGGTATGTGTGTCTTATTTGGCAATTCTAATATCTTTCTCTGGCAGATCTGCTTTCATCCCTTAAAGCTCTTTAAAATAACACAGGAATACTCATTATAATATTGTAAATAGCTTTGCTCAGCTCTCTTTTCAGCAAAGGAAATGAAAATTCCCACCTTGTAAAAATGGCTTCTTATCACTGTATTTCCTTTGTGACTTTCCACACATTATGCTTATCTTTAAACAGGAAAAAAGGTATTCAGTCTTGTAAAATCAATGAACCTTTTAAGCAATAGAGGCATCTTCTATTTCCTTTACACCTCCTTTAAAATAATATGCAAGCTTTCCCAACTTGCTTCAGCTGGCAAACCCCAATCTGACCCTTCACACTGAGTCAGAATAACTTATCTGCTAAGGGCTGCTAAAGGGATTTACAAAACAGCCTTTTGTGAAGGAATTCTCCCCCTTACACAACAAAATAACTTCCAGGCTGGTCGGTAGCTCTCATAGTTCCACTGTAGGGAATGTCTTATTTATTCATTCCATGGCCAAACTGAGAAGTCACTGCAAGCTTCAGCTTTGTCAGTGAATAAAAAAAACTAATGTCAAGAGGAGAAAATGCCACTTATATTTGTTAGAAACAAAAACATTTTAATTCTTTTTTTCAGGTTATTTATCTAACATCTTTCTGCCTGGAAAATCTTCTCCGTTCAAAAAATTTCAAATTTAGAGAGTGAGCTGAAAACAAACAAACAATTTTTGATTCCTTATTTATTTCTTCCACTTCACAAGGATTGTTTTATCCATTCTCCATAGTTGCATCAGCTTCCTTCCCTGGGCTCTCCATAACCTAAACCCATATATCAACAATACCAAAAATCACCCTTACTTGGTGTTACAAAGGGACACCACATCACGCACATCTCTGCTGGCAGGGACAATCAATATAAAAGCACAGCAACACACCTTGGGCACAAAACTTTCTGAGTAATCTATTTTAAACATGCTCCACCTCTGCCCCAACACATCCAGTAAAACCACCTCTGTGCCTCAGCAAATGCAGAAGCTCGAAGAGACTTGCCCTTTATGTCTAAAGAAATGAAAGAGATCGTAACTTCCACCTCTCTCCTTGCTCCAGCTACACCTGCTTCTGACCCCTGTGAGGATTGGGATATGGAGGGAGAGTAAAGGACAGAGTGGGGGGAGGAGGAATTTCTGTGATTTTTACCATTGTAATTAACTTTGAGGCCTTTTTACTACCCCACACATTTCTGAGATCTTTTCATGCTTCTAGCACAGCTGTCAGTTCCTCTTAGATTTAAGAGGAAACTCATTGTCAGGAGATGTGTTTCATATCAGTACCAGCTGATATACTTTCTGTTTGAGTTTACCCCTTGTACTAAACAGTAGAAATGAGCTCAGTGATATCCTATGTCTTTCTTATTCTCCTAGATTTTATTATAAGGAGGAGGGAATAAATCTATAGCATCATTCTCCAGCACTGCTTCTCAAGGTGGTAAGGTTAAATAGGTAGCTGAAGAACAGGTGCTGACCCCAGTTGCAGACCCATAGTGGGAGAATAGGAGCCCTAAGCTGCAGCTGATGGCAAGAAGGAGAGAGAGTAGGCTGCAGACACCACCAGTCCTTCAGACTGACTGAACAAGGGGAAGATGTTATCTACCAGAAGCAGGCACTCACAGCTTGAGACAGAAAGGGGCTCCACCAAGCCACAGCTCAGTCATACACACCTTTCTCAGGACTGTTTGCCAAAGGCATCCCAGCATGGAGCAAATACATCCTATCTGTCAAGAAGTTGCCCGAATACACTGTCACATGCTCTTTCTTCTGTCCTAAGGGCTGGGTCACAGCCAGCTGTGCAGTGCAGTTATTCTTTTCCCCATCTCAGAAGGGCTGTAATTCCCTAGGTGACTAGAAGGGACACCTATAGATATTAGTGGTCTTGATGTGGTTTACTTACACATAGCTTAAATCTCATTTAAATAAGATGCTTGTTAATTTAGGCACACTGACATTTTCCACGTTGAGGGCTGGGCAACAGTTACATGTTGAGGTGCCTATACTGCTGTGTGTCAACATTTTAAAAGCAGCTCCACAAATGTCACCATCTCTCAGGGTGTATTAAGCAGTTCAGGGGATGTTGTTGAAGCTGCCAAAAGAGGTTTTAAAACTAGAGTGTCTCACAGGAGTCAAACACACAGCTTGCATTCAAAATGCCTCTCTCATCTCGAGGATGGATAAGTGAGGCAGACCACCACTGCCAGACAACATGGGGCTTGGCACAAGGAGACTGAGGATGCAGGGACAAAAAAAAAGACAGTACATGAGTGACAACAAGCATGACTAGGAAAAACTGCCAGATTTGGGTGTTACAAAATGGGCTGTCTGAAGCCTTGGTTGCACCTCTTCTCCCCTTAAATAAGCAAGCTTCCTAGTTTGCTGGCTGGCCTCTGGCAATACCTTTCCATCAGGCACCACTTCAGTGGGTGAACAACACTCTCCAGGAGCTCTCTTGGAAGCGCAAGCAACACGATGCTGCCTAATGAAGGGCAAAAACCTCCACCAGCCAGCAGGGCACTGTCAGGCTCCTCTGCCCATTTGAGAAATAACCTGGTCCCTCAACAGCCAGTTAAAGTACACTGAGAGATTCAGGATGATGCCCACGGGTGGCAGAGAATGAAGCCCCTCAGTTTAGTACTTGTGCATCAATAGAGACCTGTTATCACAAAAAAAAAAGAGCTGTATCATTGTACGATAAGGGTATGATTAACTTTATTGACATGTGGGTTTGAAGAAATTAATTGGTGCTAAGTGCTTTGAGACAAAAAACTACAATGTGTTTCCAGAGGGAACTTGAGAAAATAAACTTTAAAAAGACAACAGTCAAGGTTAATATGAATTGGGAGTTGCAAGCTGAATATAACACTTGATGTTTTGGTATTTGAATCAAGCCCAAACTTTGATTATCAAATTGATCAGCTGATTAAAACTAGTCACCTGAAACCTGGTCTTATGTGCTGTGCAGGACATCAGAAGATATTAAGTCAAGAAGCATAAAAGGTTATAGCATCTCCAATCTTCATTCCATGCTTATGCTGTGGTGATGCCATTTATAAAGATAGCAGGAATGCCACACTTGAACAGAGCAAGTGTTATGTAATGGCAAGTGTTGTTGATTTATTCTGGGTCACTGCAGATTAACATTTTGGAAACTGCAGACATGTAGAAGATATGGTGTATGTTATATGGAGTCAGAGAACAATTCTGCTCTTGCAAGATTTCAAACGCAATTATGCAGACACAAGAAGCGTAGATAAACTTTTCAGATTACATCAAATGAACTTTTGGTTGCTTATCTGAACTGACCCTCTGAAGGCATTTGGGATTATTCTGAATGCTGTTGTTGTGCTGGAAGTAACAGCAAGTTAAGAATTTAGTTTTAACATCTGCATTTCTCAAGTCTGGTTTGCCTAATTGTGTAAGGGGAGGGACAGATTCCAAACTCTTTGCCCATTTTTCATCAACATTTTAGCATATCTAGCTGATCACGGTAAATAGTTGTCCTCCAGTGCAAAAAAAGACAATGTGAGCCTTGGAGTCACATTAGAAGCTTTGTGGATTGAACTATGAAAGATTTTGCTTGCTTTTCCAAGAGAATATGCAAAGAAAAAAACAACCCTTCCCAATACCAGTTTCAGGAGGACAATAGGCTTGCTTCATTTTTTCCTGGCTTCTCTCACACACAGGTCAGGAACTTCACATACCTCTGTGCTATAAGGGAGTAGCATCTGGTCAGTCCTGGAAAGCAGTAAGTCAAGATGGACTTTCCATTTGCAGACTCCACCTCCTAACCTGGACCTGTAAGATCACACCTCAGTTACTGAACTGTGCCTAGGGTTGGGGGTTTTTGTGAAGGTGAGGAGAGAGTAGTGGGCTCCAGTTTTCATCTTTCTCCTAGACACTTCCCCTTCTCTGCACTTATTGGCCTGCATGAGTTGGAGGTTACAGCAGGGCTGGTAGACTGGTGACACTAGTCACCCCTCAGTGGGAAGGGTGAAGGCCTCTGATGTGAGGTGCAAGCACAAGGCTTCAAGGAGAGCTGGGAGTGCCAAAGAGGAGGGCTCGTGCAGTAAGGCATAGGCAGGGGGAGGGAGGTCTGAGGTAGAAAGAAATGAGAAAACTACTGAGAAAGAAAGGCATGCAGGTGAGACTTCCTGGAAAGTAAAGGTTTGGGGACAGTAAGGTTGGGAGATGCATAAACTCAGGACCACCTGCCTGTTCAACTGATGCTTTCTGGTCATGCTGACAGGGGAAGGACCATGTGTCCTTCCTTTTCAGAAATGCATGATTTCAGGACCAGAACTGAACCATTTCTAACCAGAGTGGCTAGACTGCTTGCTCTCCTAATGAATGGTAAAAGCAACTGCTCAATTGTACTGAAGTTTTCCAAAAGCAAGGAATACTGCCTGTCATTGAGATCATACATAAAAAAAAAAAAACAAAACTCATTACCAAAGTCAGTTATCCAAAAAGTTACAGGATACAAAAAAGTCAATTACTTAATATAGGTACTGTAAACTACAGTTAACTTCAGACAGAGCATATGGATGAATTTACCTAATCAGCTGAAATACTCATGTGACAAAAATACAAAACCTCTCCAAGGCTGAAGTTCAGCCAAGTAACCAAATTTCACCAGGGCTCTATGTAATGCATGTTAGCTGTTTAGCTACAAGAGCAATCTTTTGGCCTCCAGAAGTCAATGCATATTTTTTTCATCAGAGAAAAGTGAGGGGAAAAAAAAAAAAAGAGTAATCTCATATTAGAAGTTTAACAAGTTCTCACACGTCAGCTCCTGGTTTGTGGATGCCCATGCAGCTGCAAGAGTGCTTGTAGCCCTCTTTCATGTGAGGTGGCTTCAAGCACAGACAGTATTGTAGGGTTGTGCTTTCAGTGCTCCAGCAAGCACTGCACACTGTGAGTGGGATGCTGCTGGTGAAAGAGGATCTCTATAGGCAGCTGCCAGCTGTATTTCTCTAATATCAATACCAACAGCGTTTAAGGTTGGTTAGTATCAGTATGTTTAAGAATATAAATTCCCTCCCTGACTTGTGACTGAAGTGAGAAATTCCCACTAGTACCTCAAAATGAGAATCATTCATTTGTGAACAGCCAGTAAGTCATTGCCTTTCAAAGAGAAAAGAAGTGGGTGCTGGAGGAAGCTGAAAGAGTGTGTCCATCTGTAAAGAGGTGAATGAATGTGTGGCTCTTAACCCCACAGTCCAGATGGGTGCTTGGGATATTCTGACAGCAGCGAGAAACTTCTCCCTCATTTACTCAGGCGAGGTCTCCCATGGGAAGGAAGACAGTGCTGTGTGTCATGGAGACACAACAGAAGCACACTGAATAACATATTGTCCTTTGGGAGAGCTGAAGGACATTTTGCTCTTCTCTTCCAGAGTGGTTGCCTCTCTGAGGTGACTTTTGTTAGGAAAATCCAGAATAGCCTTATAAAATGTCCTCCTTCCACTCTCTCCCTTATTCCTGATTACAGAAGAGACAAGGTATCTTTAAGAGACTACCCCTGTCTCACTCTTCCTGGGTCCTGCAGCATTCCTCAGCTAAAACTGAGGGCCTGACTGTCAACAGGGAAGCAAATTGCTGATGAACACCAGATGAACATAGCCTTGCTGCTTGCTAATTCTTACTCTGTTTTAGCCCTGCCTTCCAGGGCAAGTCCTTCTTTGGGCTTTTAGTTCAGCTTTGCTGTTGCTAATGAGAAAAAGCCTTGAACTAGGATAGCTGGTCATATACAGCCACTGGCAGCAGCACCAATGGTGGGAGCCCTTGAGTGTGAGAAATAAAGACTGTGAGAAATAAAGACTGTGGAGCTCTCTTTCCAGAAATGAACATTGGGCATTTTGTTCTGGGGGAAATCCCACAGAAACACAGCAGAACCAGCTGCAGCTTTGCATGAGGGCTCCCATCAAGCAGGACACTCACAACAACAGCTACTTGACACCAAAGTTGAGTTTTCAGGGCAGAAGCTATGGGAACATGTAAAGCATTCAGCGAGTTCTCAGACAGTAACAAGTAACTGGCAATAACCTCACAGGTTCAATAAACCTCCTTCTTGTAGGCTAGCTTACCCCGAGGTGGTGACGCCTCAGCTAGCTGGCCATCTGAACTGTCTAAACTACAGATTTCTCAGGTATGTACTCAATACACCGTAGCTACTGCTCCAAGCAATTTCAAACAGTACACAGCCTCTAAAAGCCCATGCAGAGCTGAAACAGCATGGAAACCTGCAGACAGAGGGTACCTGCTGGCTGAGCAGACCAGACAAAAGGAAGACTGCCAGAAAGTACCTTGATTTCTGACAATAGCAGGTTCTGAAGCACTTAGTGTTTTCAACATTTTCCAATTAACTCAGAGATGGTTGACACTGAAACCATAATGGAGGAGTTTGAAGCACTTTGCATGAAAGCGAACAAGGTGTGGTAGGAAACAAGCTGGTGCCAGGAGAAAGTGAAGAGACTGAAGAGCTCAACACTGTCATTAGGTTGTCCTTAAGGTTGCTAACATGACTAGCAACCTCACTGGGCACTGCTCTCTGGAGAGCTGGCTTGAGAAAGACTCCTGCCTAAGGTGTCTCCTAGCATGCACGCTGAGAGGTGCTGATCCTGCCTTGGTGGCCAGTGGGCACCTTGCCTTTGTGGACAGTTCACATCAAGGGGACATCTCAACCACGATGGCGCCTACTCCAAGCAGTGCTGTGGGCTGACAGATTTCATTCCCCTGGAATCTGGTCACTGGCTCTATTTGTAGCTGGCATGACCTAAATCACCAGATAACTCACGACGGGCAAAGCCTCGGTTTAGAAACTGGAATCAGCTTTCAGTATTTTCCTGTTCAGGAAGGCAATCTAATCCAGCTGGAGGCCAGTGAATGATACCCCAACATTACAAAGGATCCAGAAGATCCCATACTACAGGCCAGGAGCAAGCAGAAAAAAAACCAACCCAAACAACAAAATCAAAGGCAGACTTCACAATAAGCAGAATGTAAATTTGCAAACACTGTAGTGAAGAACAACAGCCAAATCTGTACCTAGTATTTAGAAAGAGAAGAAATAAGGCGATGATATAAAACAAAACAACTGAAAATGATCTGTCTGGTAGCAAAGCAAAATTATTCTGGATCAAACTAGGCAAAGGTTTTACTTGTTTTGGTGGAGGCACCTATCTCTTACTGTTACAAGAAAGCATTGTAAGAAGACGCTGACACAGAAGTGGAGGTTGAACATATCTGTTGTCTCTAGATAGTGTATCCTCAAACGTAGTACTAGCTAACAATAGTCCTAAAATTAGTAGATATGAATTTTTAGCAGTAAAAAGAAAGATTAAACAAGAAAGCTCTCATTATCAGCCATCCAAGTGGTTGGTAGAAAACGAATGTCAAGCAATGCAGAATACCAAGTCAGATTCATATCTGCATCTAATATGCTGTGGAACAATGCTGATGAAGGCAGCCTGATACCTGTTTTGTTCAGTGAAAAGCAGAAAAGAAAACTGCCTACACTGTTGGAACTGATGTCAGAGTTACTGGGGGTATGCAGATAAGCAGAGACAGGGAGAACATAACCAAATAATGTGAGAGTCAGCACTCTGGCCATGCCAAACGAGGCAATGTTGCTAGGAACGGAGTTGGAAACAAATAGATATGAAAAGTAATAATATTACCAGGAGATCAGAGGAGGTTCCCCCTCTCTATTAAACATAAAGAACATCTGTATCCCCCCTGATTTGTTTTTTCACCTAAAATGTGTTGGATAGGTTAAACCATAGCAAATTTAGATAGCTGACATGATGATGGACTCACATTCAGTAGGTATGAATTTGAGCAGTGAAGTGTAAGTTCAGATGCTCATATCCAGAACTAATCCACTTATCTCTGCCTGACCATAGTGATGGTGATACTGAGGAGGACTCAATAAATTACAGGCACTTCAGGGATTATTTGAGCATTGCTATTTATATGTATTTGAAGTGGAGGTTTATGACATACTCAGGCTGATGAACTGTTCTTATTTCTGACTGTACCTTTAAAACATCCTCACTTTGAACAAACCAAACCCATTTACTGTATTACACACAAAATCATATTGCACTGACACAACTGGTTATAATCCAGGCACTGAAAGAAACCAGTCTCTGTCAGGCTCCTTACCCCTGAACGGCAGCTGAATCACACACTGACCTTATAACCTGCATGGCAGTCCAGCAGGGAAAGTGGTGATGCAGCCATTGACCCTGCTCTCCATCTGGGCACACTCCTATTAGGCTTCAGGGGGGCCCACTGCACCCCTCTACTAGCAGTAGTCTCAGGCTTGAAGCTGTGCCTGCCCCTGCCAAGGCAGCTGGTGTTTCTGCAGCTGCTGTCTGGTTCTGGGTAGGGAGGACAAGGAAGAGATAGAAAGAAATAATCTCAGTGATTATGTGAGATGGAGAATGCATTCTCTTAAATAACCTCCTCTCCCTGCTGAAGTTATCAGAGCATGCCTTTCTAATGGTGGCTAATGCCAGGTTAAATTCAGTAGTTTGCAGCTGCATATTGTGTTTGAGTTTTGTCCTTAATTGAACAGCAAGCTTGGGGACTGCAGCTACATGTAATATCTGCTAGGAAAACACATCCATCTCAAAAGACATTTTTCAAAGAGGCACATACAATCTTGTTAAAAGCAGGAAGCCTAATGGCCATTTGCTCCATCATACACAACCAGCAGGTATAGCAGGAAAGGGAACAGCTGCTTAGTTGCTTCTGTGATCTATTTTGTCTAGATGTTTGTATGTTTGGGAGAGTGCTCTGGCCCTTTTGCAGCTCTCAGATGAATCACTTTGCTAATGGACTAGCAAGTGCATGGATAACATTATCAGCGATGCAGACCATGGTTCCTATATTGCCTTAATATGCCTCCAAACCAATCTGGTAAATTACTTCCATTATAGGATTTAGATAGTATCCCATTACAGATCAAGCTTTTGGTTAAATGTAATTTCTTTGAAAGACATATTTGGTGTCAAGGTCTGCTTGGCAGTTGCAGCAGAGAATGAACAGAATCCCAGACTTCCTTATTTACTCCTTGAAGCGTTCCCTCTAACTAGCAATCAAAGGGTGGAACTACAAAAGCCAGGAGACATGGTGAGAAGAACATCTTTCATCAATTGAGGAGTGCTATCTAGACAGTTTTTCACCAAGGTCTGTCTGTGGTGTGCTGTAAACATGCAAGTCTCCTGGTCACATACTGAAAATTGTTTCTAGGCTGCACTGGGTAATTCTAAAACTAAAGCAACCATCTACCATTATACTATACACAATTATACTATTTATATACTATATATACACATCATACTATTATTAGAAAAATAATTCCATATATAGGCTCCTGTTAAAGAACTGGCTTTTCAGTACCTTTCCAGTGGTTTCCTCCTGATGCTTCAATGAAACTACAGAGTCCATCCAAGCTGTCAAAGTACAGCCAGTGTATGCTGCATTTATTATTTCATAGTTCTCTTCCTTGCTCTGAAAACAGATCTAAATAAAATAATTTTCCACTTCCACTTGAAAAAAATAAATCCTGCAACAAAACCAAAGCATGAAAATGCTTCTATTTGTATTAGAAAGTATAAATGATCTTTCTCTTTTTTAAACAAAATGAAGACATTTGTGTACAGCCTATGGTTTTTTTTCCCCGAATTTCTATTAAACATTTTCATTTTATAGTTAATAAAACGAGGCATTTCAGTTTAGCAAAGTCTTGGCATGTTGAAACTGAAGTGATGTGGCATATTAGAAGGACTTGCCAATATTAACTAACTTTACAAGATAATTTATTCCACATTTAGTATTCAGTGTTTGCAGTATTTAATACAGCTAAAGCATATGCTGCTGTTTTATTCAAATGGTAAACTATGTGATCATTAAAAATATATGGAAATGTAAACATTATGTCAGAGTTCAGTGTTTCAGAAAGGAACTGTTAATCCTTGCAAACAGCTTCATTATAATAAGAAACCAAATCAATTAATGATTTTGTTTCCTTATATATTTACATGGTATTATGTATCCATTTAGAGTAATTAATTTGATTATATATCAAACATATATATTCACAATTCTACATTATCACACTAAGGAATGTGTCATTTTTATTTTGATTTGATAAAAAACAAATACTGGCAAAATCTGTTTAACTACTAAGCTGGGAGCTGAGATCAATCTCCATTTCACTTGAGGATTGAAAGCAAAAAGCTTCTGGCTCTACAGCAGCTTTGTCAGCCTTGGCAATTTGTATTATGTTACCCATGATAGTATGCAGAAGGATCCATTGCCACAAACGCAATTTAAGAAAACACTTTCAGCTCTTTCTACTTCTTTCTCAGTATTTTGTGGCAGCTGGAGTGTCTTTTTTTATTATTATTTTTTTTCCATTGCTGTAGAGACATTACTTATTACTCATTTTTAACTGAATAAAAAAAAAAATTGAAGGTAGTAAGTAAGTTGAGTTCCTAAGAGAAACTTTTCAGGGCTTTTCACGCAAACGGGGAAAGCAAGAGGGATTTTGCTGGACCATGGTTGGCACACTGCTTTGGAGACTGAGAGTCTCCTTGGAGCAGAGGGGCAGGGGGAGTCAGGGTGGGTGCTCTGGGAGTGCTTTTCAGAGCCCCCTGCCTGTTCCTGTCAACCTGGCACAACCCAGACCACTTCTAAGTGTAAGCTGGCCACTGAGACTTTGTGTTCAGTGCACTTAGGGAGAGCATAACACTGTAACTTTTCAGCTTTGGGTCTCATAGGAAGATACAGACATTTGGGTTTCATTGCTGTACTGATCAGTATGCAGGGCTGGACATTTTTCAGTGTTAGGCAAAAATGTGTCCATCTTTACTGAGGTCAGGATTTCATCCACAGTGCTTGAAGACTCAATACAAGCCGGACACAAGAGTTAAACAATACCCAGTATGGCTGTCTCTCCACTCATCAAACACTGATGATGATGCAAAACCTTTGAACTACTTCATCAGGCCACCTGAGGGTTTAACACTGTGGAGGTATCTCCCTCCAGATCCAACTTCCATTTCCTAAAGTGGGTTCCTGCCTGACCATCAGCAGGAAATGCAAAATGCTCCAAATACCTCTGCTGTTCAGACAGTGAGCAATCCCAGAAAATAGACAAGCCTTATCTGTTGCCGTTGGGCAGAAGGATACTGATAATGGTGCACTCAGGACTTTGCTCCAAGGCACAAAGAGAACAAAGTATTAACTTAGTCAGGGCCTGAGAAACTAGCTAGTGTTTCATCATCACTGAGGAAGATCTGTGTTTCCAGATGAGTCACGTTCCTTAAAAGAAAAGGCCTTATCACAAGGGATATGTTGAAATCTGGGTGTCTTTCTAGGAAATCACACAGATTCTGCTTTGGTCCAAATGGAAAACTCAGCACTGGGATGACTGAGTGAAAATGGAAAACTGAAATTGAGTTAAAACTAACTTAAAACTCAGTATTAGGTTACCTGTGTGAAAAGGTGAAAATCAGGCTCAGTGTTCTAAATAAATCTTATAGCTTTAAAGTCTCTGAGACTGGGGTTGTGATGCCCCGTTTTGTTGTCAATTGTTTGTCCATGACACTATGCAAATTCAGCGTGAAAATTCCTTTCTTTCAGCCATTTAATTTACACCATCCATTACCCCTGCCTGCATGACTGACATTTACTGCATGATGCCTACTAAATAGTGCTGGTGGCTGAGAGCCAAGAGACCTGGGGTCTCTAACTGATGTTACTATCTTTGGTAAGTTGCTTCATCTCTTCTATTGCATTCACTTAATCACGGTCATCATCTTCAATTGAGCTGTTTGAAGGGACTCTATTATTACAGCTGTTACACCCAATACAACAAAGCTTGAATTATTTTCAAGGAACACCACAATACAAGACTGAATTATTAGGTAGCACATCCACCCTGAAGTATTAGGCAGATACAGTCACAGAGTTGAAAGTCACACCATCCAGGTCTTTTTTCCACCCAGTCAGCAGTGTAGATAAGCAAAACATCTGCTGCCAATACTGAAAAAAAATTTGCCTCACTCACCATGCTGCAGAAACAGAGAGGAATAGGTAGCTCATTTTTCTCCTCCTTTGATCATAATCATTGTTTTCATGGGCCTGATCCAAAGTCTGGTGCTCCTGGCTGGGGGCTTCTTCTTCTCTTCATTCCCTTCTTAACTAGCCAAGTGTTCTCTTAGTTCTAGCACATACTTCCCTGTTGAAACTGTTGGAAAACAGGTAGCAAAGCTGACATAGAGGAAGTCACAAATCCTGTTAATTACACAGATTTACACCAGGTTAATACCCTAGACCATCCTTTTCCCTTTTGATCCCTCCAAATAATATCCAGTTTTAGCTCTGGTGTTCCTGAGAAAAATCAGGATGCTGATTTAACAAAGACAAAGAAACTAATTTAGAAAACGGGAAAAGCCTCCAATGCAATTCATTTTATACAGAATCAAACTTTAACTGTAGCTCTAGTAAAAGCTTGACATGGTTAAACAGATTTTTTATGTTCTCCAGCCATTAGCACTAAAGGTCCTAAAAAGAGCTACAGGACATCTTGTGAAAATGGCTGCATCAAAGACAACTTAGAGTTTTCTAGCTCTCTTTTTACAGATCAAGTTTTAGCAGCATTTTGCACAGTAGCATCATAACGTTTGAAACTGAAATCAGACATTGGGAATTCACATATCTCTTGAGATCACTGCATTTATTACACATGGGCTACAGAAAAAGAAGACATCCCAGGTCCTCTAAATCTTTGTGCTACTCCATTTCCATCCCTGATGTGGGAAAATGTTCAGATGCATGGACTTCCACAAATGATCTCAATACTACAAGGGCCATTTATCATTTACTGAACTCTAATCATGTCCTTGACCCTTGGCAACTCATTAAGACCTCCCTACTTAGAGGATTCTCTTTGAGTAACAGGCAGGAGCTGAGAGCTGCTGGAAAATCATGGGCAGAAGGAGGTCAGAGAGAGCCTTTCTTCTGCTGTTCCTCCACCACCCTTTGCCCAGGTATTGAATCTATTGTTGAGCAAGTTGTCTGTAAAGTCTTTTTCTCTCTGTTGTTAAGTTCCCTGCCCAAAGCCATTGCTGTGGGGAGACACTGTGCTATTCCCCTTCCCTGACACCGTGAGCCTGTCACCTGCCCTGGGCTTTCAGCAGTCCTGAAGCACATATATGCTGCAGTCTCTAATTTGCCTGTCAGTTCTCAAAGCATCATATGTATTTGGACGACTTGGTTTTGCAGAAGTATGTGTCACAGGAAAAGGAACCTTGTTTCACAGCTATTTTCCTGCACCCTTAATGCTAAATTTTAAGGCGATTTTTGCCTTCTTGTAAGTCTGTAGCAAGCATAACTTAATTATTTGGCCAATTATAATATCAGTGAACATAACAACCATTACATGAATGGGTGTTGAATCAGCACATTTTCCTCTCCACAGTAAGCAACAGGAAAGAGAGAGGAAAATGTATTAACTGAGCAAAATCTAATAAACATAATGCTACCTACAGATATGTGCTATTTAATCTCATGAAAGGATTTTATGCTTCTGTTCACATGACAATATCAAATATCATCTCACAGAAGGCAGCAGTGACTCCAATGTGCAAGTGTAACATCAGAAAATAATGGTTTGGGTTTAATATTTGCATGCCCCCCCCCCAGATGTTGTCATTCTTGGCAATTCTTAAATATGGGGGAAAATACTAGGCATTAACACATCTTAGGCTAAATCAAAATGGAAAATGCTGCCACTGACTCCAATCTGAGCTTTCTAGGCAAGTCTGTGAGCTTTTCTAGCACATGGAGGGATGGGACTAGAGCTGGAGTGGCGTGTTACCAGCTACTGCCATACAGAGAGTAAGGATCTCTCTTCATGAGCTCAGTTAAAAGAATCTGCCACACTTACTCTGCTGTTGTGGACAACTCCAGCAGTTGACAAATTCCTCCCAAAATTCAGACATCTGAATCCAGAGAAGCGTGAATAATGAATCAGAAGCTGTGTTGGAAAACAAGAAGGGTTAAAAAAACCAAACCAGGTTTAATTTTCCTCTAACACTCCTCCCCTTGTAGGGGAGGGGAGGCATAAAAGGGGATAGCCATTTAGAAAATAAGATAATTTAGAAAACAAACCAAAATTCAAAAGAAACAGCGCCTCAGTATGAGGCAAATGTTTGCACTGAATCTGAAATCATACAGTGCTCCACAAGTGTTAAATGTCCTTCCACATTATCAGTTGTTACAGCTACATGTGATATCGATTATGTTACTAATCAGGACAGCATTCTGAAGAGGAAGTATTAGATTTTCTAACAGTGATTAGGACATTGATTGTGATTTGCTATACAACTAAAGAGTTATTAGAGTGGTATTTGATTGTTTAACATGGCATTTTATACACTGGCAACTATTTAGGACATCAGCAGGCCCACGTTGGAACATTCACACTTGTATAGGACACATTTTCTAAATATAAATTTCCCTTATTGAAATTCATTTACTAAGTAGGATCCTCAAGTAGAAGGTTTCTGTGTACCTGTTAGGAACTGAAGCCCACAGAGTACATCCAAATCTAAATATTTTTTACAACAGCAGCCACATTTGTGATGACCTCCTGCAACACCTGAATACATACATATTTACACTGAATTTATTATTTTTATTCCTTCAATACAGGAGAAGATACTAGGGTATCTCTTATAACCATGTATTATGTAGTCCTTATACAGACACTACCAAAGTAAATGAGATGGGTCAGAGGACCCTTCAGGGGCTTAATGCAAATCCTAAATTGGGCACTTTAAAAAGTTAAATTTTGCATAATTTCAGGTTACATTCTTATTTTCACTCCAGAGATTCAAAATAAGAGCTGACTAAAGTGTTAATAGGAGATTTTTACTGCAGCTGGTAGTATCTACATGTATAAGGTAACATTAGATACAGCAGGCTATAAATTCTGATTTTTTTATGAACCACACCTGGATTACACATTTGTTTTTCTCATGAAAAATGGCTGATGCAAGAAAGATTTCAAGATATATCCAAATCAGGAATTTATTTATATGTAGCACTGATAAACCAGTGGAGCCTTATTTTTAGTGTTTATGAAAGGAAAGAAAAATAAAGATCAACTGTCACATTGCAAACACCACCTATTTCACATACCTGCAGTCAGCTCTGTGGGGGCAAGTAAAACAAGATTTTTATCTTTTTTATACATAGACACATCAGGCATCCCTAAAAGTATGAGGGAATCTTGATAAAACAACCATATATAGCTATATTTTGAAAAGAATAAGTGCATGGTACCTCAACCCATGGTGTCTCCTTGTTCTAGAACAAAAAATGGCTACGATGAATGTGTCCCACATTTTTCAGAATGTACTGTTACTGCCCTTGCAGTTGCACTGCCTTCTTGGCCACGTTTAGCATAGTGACAACTGCTTTCATAGCCCAGATTCACATTGCAATGTCTTAAAAACTATTGTACAGGTCCCGACAGACAAATTTCAAGAACTGGTAAATCTGTTTCTCTTTTAAGCCTGTTTACATCTCTTTCCTTGAATAGCATGAGGTCTCAGAAAACACATAGTCATCAATATGACCTGCATAGCTGTTGTACTGTGTCCCAGATTACCTCAAGAAACAGTTGTGTACAACATTTGTATCCCCGATGGTGACAAAGCCAATCAGGATTTTTAACTCCACACGTCCAGTGACTCAGACTGCAGACACCTACAGATTTTTCCCTGGTCTTTTGGAAATGCAAAAGACAGCAGTTCTGATGTTGCAAGGAGGACAGACACCAGCAGCTATGAGGGAGAGGAAGGTGGCTAGGACTCTGTCAGGGGAGTCTGCCTTGGTGAAGCAGAACCACAGTCTACACAACTTCTGGAGATCATCAAACCCAGCCCTGACTCGGGAATAGTGTCTCCTTTGTGGTGGTGCCTCCTTCTTCATGCTCACTAGCATTATGAATGTGTGAATGGGATGTAAGTCTCTGGGGAATAGGAAAGAGTTGTCTGGAGCAGTGACACTGCTACAGGTCTCTGCCCTTTTAAAAAACACCCAGACTCAAACCTACCACCATATGAGGACAAGGGACAACACTTGATAAAACTCTGTACTTTCAACCACTTTTAACATCTTGTACACAGCAGGTAAACCTGTCCTTTGTCACATCCTGTGTAAAAATGGCAGTCCTTTGTAGAGTTGAAAAACAAAGGAAAGAAGATGATAATATCTAGCTTATTTCAAAAACCTGTCTTAACTCTGCAGCAAGAAACAGTGAGCCATCTGGTAGGGTTTCAACTGTTGCAGAACAGAAACACACCAGGAATACATTTCATAAATTAGTTATCTAGGTCCCCAAGCATAACAATACAAGTGACAAAAGGAGATCAGAATGTGTTCCCTGAAAAACTCAGTAGTGACTTTTAAAAAAAAAACAAGACGTCAGGTTAAAGTCCCCAGTAATCATGCACTGAAAACCTCAGAATTGTAAGTTCAAGACCAATTTCCTCACTCCAAATAGCCCAAGCTGTTGCAGAAGATGGCAAAAGGAATACTAGTTAAACTTATCTCAGAAAGAACTACTTTTGTCTGTTACACATTGCTAGCAAGCAATGAGAATCCTCTCTTTGCACAGCATTTCTTGACCACTCTAACATCACTGCTTTTTAAACTGGTCTCAGCAGTGTTTGTCAGGAGATACTCATCGGTCCTTAGCTGCTCCACTGCATGCTGACAGAAAACATAACCATGGCTACATGTAAACAAACCAGCTCCATGGGCAGCTTGCACTGCTTCTGTGGTGCAAGAACAGGTAACAGTCAAGTCTCACATCCACAGATCCTCTTCTTTGCTCTGAATGAGTTTATTTCCTTTTATAGAATTTTTGCACCTGCTAAATTGCATGATAAAGTTCAGTGTGTAAATGCACAAGAACCTGTAGATGTTTTGTGCCACTTTTTTTCTTTTTGACACAATCAACAACATACTAAATATTTCAGCTATTTACACAAGAAAAGTACCAAAAATAAGCAACAATTAAGGACATGTTGAAACACAGTGGTAAAGTGATATCTTCCTCAGCTTCAGCACTTCTCAGTCAGTGACTCTGCTTGGTGCTTTGCTGTTGAAAACCAACAAATGACTCTTTTGTTTCCTTCTCCCAGTCACCCCATCATCTTTGTTACGCCAAATACTCTGCAATACATAGCAAGAAGCAATAGGATGAAAAATGCTTGCCTCAGAGAGATTCAGGCAAGTCGGTCTGATAACAGCATACCAAAATGTTCCCTGGCTTCAGAGTGGAGTAGGTCAACCCAGTTCCTGTAAGAGAAGCCCTAAGCTCACATCAGGGAAGCTGGCTCCAGTATCTGCTTTGGACAGTGAGCACGGACATGGACGACACCACGTTTGGCTTTCTGCTCCCAGGACTGGCCACAGTGGGCTTGAGCCTTATCTTATCATTGCATGATCATGTAGCATCTCTCTGAAAGAGCCAGCAGGCTGAAACAGTCCACTCAATACAACAGGCACCTCCTGGTTGAAAAAAGAACAAAAAAGACTGAAAAACATCTCAAGACTGAAAAGTTATCACAGGCTAGTGACCTGCACTGGAGGGCTGGGGAAAGCTCTCTCCAGTGCCCACCCTTCTGGGTGTTGCTAGGTCTTCCAGGGTCCATCACCCCTACTGCCTGCGAGACGCTCATGTGCACCATCTGCTTTCTATTCTTGAAAGATACCATCAGCTCTGTTGCAGCAGTAGTAGTCTTTTAAATTACACCAGATCCAGGTGAATTGTGTTGCTTAGCTATATGCAGACATCAGATACAAACAGGACCCATGACCATGCATGGGAGAGGCAGCTGCTGGGTGCTGGGGATTTTAAGCAGTAAAGAAAGGAAAATGTGCAAATCCATCCACACCCACCAATGATTTCCTCAAGCTCTCCTCTGTGCATTTTTGGAAACCACAAAAAAGCACGTGCTGCAGGATACAATGCCAGAGAGCAGTTTGGAAACATGTGCACTACATGACCACAATGTACCAACCAGCCAAGAGATTGCATAAAGTATGAGCTCAAGCAATAAAATTTTCTTTTTTTCTGAGCACATGTCAAAGCTGGCTATTGCTTGCTGATAGCATTTGTAGCAGCAAGCTTTCTAGTGTAAACATAGCCTCACTTGCACTAAAGGAACCAGTTCTACAGCCCTCCTCTGCTGGGGAGTAAAGCCATGACTGTGAAGTGGGAAAACTTGACAACAGTCAGACATAAATGTGTGATGATTTACTAACAAAATGATAGAGGAATGAGATAACTCATAAGCATGGTAACCAATTTACTCCATATGGCTCAAACTCTGCTAATGTTTGGGATTATATCTCAAAAATGTATACAACTCATACCAAGAATTTCCCTCCCAGACCACTTTTTACTAAACAGAGATTTTTCAAAAGCATTTTCTGCTGGGCTAAGCTTTGCTTCCATCAAAATCACTGGCACTCCAGTTTAACTTGGATAAGAGCAAAGCTAGGCCAAATCCCACCCACTAAGTTTTGTTTACTAACTGCAGAGTGCTGCAAAAGATGCTGATATCTCTGCAGCAATATGAAATCATAGCTCCTGTGGTATGTCCCTGGCAAAGAGAACTTGGGACTTTCTAGTAATGCAGAGCCTCGAATAAGAGCCTGTTCCAGTTTAGCACAAATTAACTCTACATATGAATGACTTCTCATCAAATCCTAGGTACAAATGCATAGGTAAGGGTATCGATATTTTTGTAATGCATCAGGGAATTAAAAATAAAGAAACTAGAGAAATCAAACGCCAGGAAAAAAACAAAACAAAACAACAAAAAAGAAAGAACAATAAAGCCTGGACATGCTTCACATTCTTTTCTGAATCAGAAGCATTTGCTGTTCCAGCAGCTGCCAGCTCAGCAGCTTGGGCTTCAAGTCTCCTTTGCAATGGTGAGACAGGACTGTCAGAATTAAGAAGAGATAATGCATAAAACTGGAATTCTGCAAGTAAACAATCAAATATAAACATAAAGGACTAAACTTTTTTCAGCCCAGCAGACCCTACTAACAAGGCACAATTTATCCCAATAGCCCCAAAAGACAACTTATTCCCTTTGAGTGCACACTGAAATCACTCAAAATAAACCATGGTTTGGTTGGAGATAGAGCCATTGTAGGCTGTAATTACATACAAAGAAAATTGATATATCTATTATGAAAGCTTTCTACACTGAACAACAATGCAATAGCAAGGATAATTACTCTGATCCTTAAGCCTTTTCCACAAAGACAAAAATCTTAGAACTGTAGAATGGTTTGGGCTGGAAGGAATTCTTGCCAAATTGGAAGTTGATTCTGCAGTTTTAATGTCTTTTAAGATAATCCATATCCTCCTGCTACCTCTCACCTACCATTAAAGCCCAGATTTTTTTAAACGAATTACTTACGGGGATATGTCCACTTAAAAATAACTCTTTTTTTCAAAATTGTTTTCTTTTTTTCCTTCCTTATCTCTCCTTTTCAACACTGCTATTAGAAGTAGCATAGAATCATAGAATGGGTTGGGTTGGAAGGGACTTTAAATGGTCATCTAGTCCAACCCACCCCCCACAGTGAGCAGGGACATCTGCAACTAGAGCAGGTTGCTCAGAGCCCTGTCCAACCTGACCTTGAATGTTTCCAGGGATGAGGCACCTACCATCTCACTGGGCAAGCTGTTCCACTGGCTTACCACTCTCATTGCAAAAAATGTTTTCCCTATATCTAGATTAAATCTATCCGCTTTTAAAACCATTACCTTTTATCCTGTCACAACATGCCCTGATAAAAAGATTGTCCCCATGTTTCTTATAGGCCCCTTTTAAGTACTGAAAAACCATAATAAGGTTTCCCCAGAGCCTTCTCTTCTCCAGGCTGAACAATCCCAAATCCCTTAGCCTGTACCCATAGGAGAGGTGTTCCAGCCCTCTAATCATTTTTGTGGTCCTCCTCTGGACCTGCTCCAACAGGTCCATGCCTTTCTTGATCTGAGCTCTAACTAGAAAATAGTAACAGGGGAGAAGGGGGACAATGACCAGAAAATCATATTTGGGGAATGGTCCCCTCTGGTTATATTTACTTTTGACAAAATCCTGTACAAGTAACTGCCAGATATTTTTGAGCATTTTAATGTGACTTAAATTAAATACAATAATAATGATAGAAATAGTTTTTTTCATTACTTCCTACCCTGAAATAATTTAGTTACTTCCTCTGTTTGATATAGGAAGCTCTGGTGCTGCAGCATGGAAGTTTTTGTTTAATATTATGCTCAACAAGGGCTGATGTTGAATGGTGCACATGGGAGCAGCTGAGGTCAGGGAGCCAAGGTATCCTTAGAGAGGCATCTGGCAGAGACAGTGCTTACCACTTCTCCACTCACACTAAGTAATGTAGTACACAATTAGTGGCATTTCCCAATACCCGTAACTGAGACATTACAGGCCAAGTTCTTGTAAGCCTTTTCCTCTGGCAGAATAAATCCAGGAACTTTCTGATGATCAGCTGACGTGCCCTATTTTCCGATTTGGAAAATTAAAGTATAACTTGGGGCACAATCCTGCAAAAGACCTTTCCAAAGAGAAACTATTGAACAACAAAGAAAAAAAGAGTTTGTAGCTGGATCTAACTATTTTTGCCAGGTACCACAGGGAAGAAGACCCATGTGATTACCAGAACAGGTATGTATGTACACTTACATGCCTACATGCATCCATCCCTTTTTCACCTTCCCTCTCCATTATCCTTGTAATCTTTGAACCTTAATTTCGAACACATTTCACAGAGGAATAAAGCTCTCTGAGATGCTCATCCCCTACAATATAGTGAAATAAAGAGGCTGGGTAATGAAGTACAATCTTACTAAAGCCTTTGCTGAGGGAAAAGTGGTAGTGTGAGCTCAGTGAGCATTAAATACCATGCAATCTACACAGGACATCTTTCTTAATGTGCAAATTTGAAGAAAAACACTGTTAATGCAGCTGCTTTTTCTCTAACTGCTTGTACTCCTGATGGATGGCCTCCCTTTAATTTTGGTGAAAATGTGCCTGCTGATGCATAAAATTGACCTGAATAGCATCAAGTACTTGAGAACTGTGAATAGCACAACACAGGCTGCAGGTGAGTAGACCAGTTTACATTAATGTGCTACTTGTTCAACAGCTGACTAAAAACTGTCATTTTACATGTTACTGATGGCAGATCCAATGCTGAAGTGGATCATTTTCAAGCAACAGTCTTGGGATGAGGTACAAATGGCAGCAGAACGCAGACTGACGTTTAAAATGTGTTTTTGAAGTAGGAGCCATGCTTTGTTTGGATACAGAGTCTAATGTACCTACTCCACCACTTCACAGGAACACCACTGGACCTCATTCCCACAAAGGGACGGTAATAACCACACACCTCTGATGTGCCTGGTTATGCTTCCCATACGTATTCAGCTTTTTTTCCCCATGAAGAGTATGTGAAGCAGAAAATGTGGCTCATATGTTCAGTTCCAATTCTCCCCTTTCCTCTGCAGGCTGTACTCTATAGCTAAATGAGCAGAGGAATTAAGTCAGCGACTAATGACTGACAACTTGGGAAAAAAGGAGAACTGAAAAGCAATTCATGCTTCAGGACACAAACATAAATTACTCCAGGTAAACCACACACAGCATGTCAGCAACTCTGCAGGATCTCCCTTCGTGCATCTTCTACCTTGCCACAGCCTCTGGCAAAGGTTCATTTATCCCTTTTGTCCCTGCAACATTCTGAAGCACAAATGCTTTCAAAAGCTGTCACTGGAATGATGCCACTTAAGCAACATCCATAGCCCTGGAAGAAATCTTACCATGCGTATTTCCCTTTCTCCTTAAAGTTGAACAGGCTATTACAGGCTTCCATTCAGTACCTACTTTATTCACATCCATGTAATACAGGCTTTTACTGTCAAAAGTAATGAATCAGCAGGGAAGAAGAGAATAATTTCAGCTCTATATGTTTCTCTGTTTACATCTATTTCCTTAGGGAGACTACAATATCCCCATTTGAAAGCAACAAGAAGAAAGGTTTTCAGGGAATGAACATTTGAAGTATAGCACTTCAATGTTATTACATAAGCACCCAGCAATTCTAAGGACATACATACAATACTAACCAGTTTCAGATGTTTCATTATGGAACTGTTACTGCATGATCATGAAAAACAAAGGCTTCTGGCCCATTTTACAGACAGGTAAATAAAGACAAAGAAAATAGAACACAGGTCTTTGAGTTCAGGTTTACACTTCAAAGCTACAGGTACAACTGTGAAATGTGCTTTCCTGAGATGACTCACAGTAGTAAAAAGTGCCTCTTAATTATAGGTGTGTTGTCCCAGACCCACAGATTTGTGACTATTAAATATTATGTTAAAATTAAACAATACAGCTTCAGGGGAAGAATCTGTTGAATATTTTCTCTGCTAAGGAATACCTAGAGAGAAGCTTTGAAAGTTTTGCTCTTTTATCATATTGGAGCCACAAGAAACTCAGTGTTTAACACTGATTTTATGGTTTTAAACCATTTTACATTTGTCATGGAAAGCAAATTATTCCATTTTATATAGGTGAGCTTAGACTCAGTCCCAGACAACAAATTTAATCAATTAATATGCAGTTGTATTAAGAGTCAGTCAGACTTTTACCAGTGGAAACTTTTTTTTCTTTTTGCTTGTTTGTTTTTAAAAAAAAAAGGAAAGATGTTTTTTTAAGAGCTCAGAAAGGGTATTTTTTTTTTCCTAGAAAATCTGTTTTCACCAAATTTCAGTTGTTGTCCCATTAGAAACCTGCAATTATTTGCAAGCAATGCAAACAGTTCCTCATCTCAGGGACTTTGTAGTGAGATTGACTATTGCATGGTGGAGTCCTGATGTCAGCTCAATGATACTTCAACAGAAACAGTAACAGCATAGTGAAATCTCAGCCCCAGGGGGACTGAAATTCTAAGTCTCTACTGCCTTTTTCTTGTTATTCCATTCAGACTATGTAACTGGTTTCAGTCTTAAGTAATGAAGGCCTTTTGGAGCATTTTCACTGAGCTTTCCCTAGCTGCTGGATTAACAGGACATTCGGATGCATTCCTATTTTCTGTAACACCAAGTATCCTGTCACTTTTAATTCAAACTGATAGACTGCAATAGCATGTTCACATGCTGTTTGTTTGGTATGAGTGAACACTTTACATCAACTTCGACACAAATTTCACTGTAAGTACAATGTAACTTTTACCACTACAGAAACAAACAAGTCATGATGTTTAAGCACCAGAGCTACACCATGTAACAGCAGGGACTTTCAGAAGAACTGGAGAGCTTTATGAACTGGAAGTGGCATTGCAGAAATGGCATTAGCAGAGTGAAGAAAGTTTAATAGAAAATATGTCAGCTCAGGATTAAAGGGCAGGCAAAGTTAAACTACTTCAATGCGAGCTGCTGCTTTCTGCTCAGCAAATTTTGACTAGGCAAGCCTAAATTCTTTGCAAATATCTGTTGTTCCTTGTCTAGAAAAATCTAGTAACTTAATTTCAAAATAATTCCCCCCAAGCCCCGAATACATGGCTTCTTCCTGTACACTTGGAGCAGAAATATAACTCCTCAGCAACTGTCTCTGGACTGCTGGCCTCTCCAGCTGCATTCAGGGTTATGCCAATGCACACAGAGAAAAATGTGATGTTGCCACAGTGTATGGTGGCCATGTAGAAAAAGTTAAGTAACTAATTAGCTATGAAGATTAAAGGAATATGGGCTGCCCATAAAGAGAAATTTATGAGTAGGCCTCCCACTAAATGGAAAATCTTAAAGCAGACATTCTTCCTCAATATTCTACAGTTTGTGTAGTCATTCACAAATCCCCACTTCCAGTCCTCTGCTGGAGAGTTCCTCTCTATTGGATGTCAGTGCTTTTCTTCCTGTGGTGCTACAGAAATGGGCTTTCCTACATCCAGCTCTAGCCTTCTGTGTATCTCAAGCTTCTTTCCAAAAAAAGCCCTCTCTTCATAATGTGAAGTTACATAGGAGAGCTGGATGTGTTTCATCCTCTACAGACTATTATGATCTTTTCTGCTTGCCAGGAAAAAAAGATAAAGCTTCACTAGGGAGTATTTGACCATATATTACTTTACCATCAGCTGCTGCTGGAGCTCCTTAGCAGGCCCAAAGATTGAACCTGGGGTTTTTTTCCTCTCAGCATGATTTCCCAGGCTGGGACACCCAAGGAGAGGTGTGAGAAGATGTGAGTGCTGCCTGAGACTGCCTGCAGTTCCTTTCTCCCACGGGGAGAAGACTCCAGTCGCCAGGGATGTCAATCAAGTGTTAAATCTGCAATGACAAAACATACTTTTAAGCCAGACGTCTATTTAATAATGCTTACTCCTTACTCAAAATTGCAGACAAACCTGTCCATAATCAGATAACATGAAAAAGACTCTGACAGATGGCTGGTGACGTCTGTACTTGCCCCCTTCCCCCATACTTGGCCAATACACTGTGGTTTGCAAGTATGTGAGAGAGAGAGCCCCTGAGAAACAAGCACACTTTGCACTCCTGGGCAGGCTGAACACCTCGCAGTGGTGAGTGTAACCTGCTGGTTAAAGCACAAAAGTGATTATCCAAAGAGTTTGGATTCTGTTCCTGACCACACAGATCATTCACATTTCCTACACAATTTGACAGATACCAGTTGCTTAAATCTGGGGTAATTTTTATGTAATGTTACTAAAAATCTTGAAATTTAACTTGTTGCAAGGTTGGTGAATAAAGAAGGTTCTGCAATGGAAAAAACCTTATCTTTGACAACATTGCTGCAATTATACTGAAATTATCAAAACAAATAAAACCTCAACAAATCTCTCCTCACTTTCAAAAACCAGAAAGCATACTGGTGGTTACAGGCATTCTGAGAGAACTGTAATTCATACTGGCACACTGCACACGAATAAAGCCTGATGCTTACAAACTGCTTCTGTCATGCAGACCATCTGATTTGTTCAAGGGGCCATGTTAGACCAGCACCACATCTAAGCTGATGAGGTTATGAACTGGCACTAAATAGAAAAACACTATTTTAAAAACCTTTGACTAATGCAAATGCAGATAAATCTGAGCTAGCAGATTTATTAGCACCCAAAATTATATTGTGATTCAAAGAACAGTTAGCCAGGACCCTTGACAGGCTGAAGATGTGTGATCTGATATGGCAGAATTTTTCTACCTCTATTGAGAGATGACTTTAGGTGTGTGGGTGTTCAGTGCTTGTGTAAATTGTTATACAGAGTGCCCTGAAATATGAAACTTTATCTTCAACACTGGGCACAGTCTATGTGCTTTTTTATAATGGTGTTTATAATATAGCAATAAAGGCTTATTGCTAAGATTAGGACAGGAGAGTGACATGGTGTTTATTCACCAAGAAGACAACTAAGAAGTCTAGTAAGATATTTCTTTGAAGTGTAGAAGGTATGAATATACCTGGGACATGATTCACACATTTGGTGTGTTTAAGTACAGAATTGGTTATTTTTAAAAATATGTTACAAACTTTTCATACCACACACCTATATTTCTTTACATTGTATTTTATCTTGAAGAATTAGGTATTCCTACAGAAATACCTTAGTGAAAACATCGGGGAGAAAAAACAACACAAAACAAGCTCTCCAAAGATAAAGAAGAAAGAATTTGAAACATTACTCCTCCCTCTTTTTCCTTGCTTAGGGAATCAGTATACGACTTGCTTCAATTTGAAGTCAGCTTTGCAAATTCACATTTGAACAATAGCCAGATCCAGAAAGGGTAAATTTACTGATTACCTGCTCAGAGTATCCCGAGGAAGGGGAAATTTGTCTGTTTGCAGAAATGGAGACTAAAGGAGGGACATAAGTAAAAGCAAGATGACAAAAGGACCTTGAAGTTTCCAGTGAGAATCTAAATTTTGTGAGCCACCCTCAAACCTAAGAAGTATGTGTTACTTAACCATAAGTAACAGGACTACAGCTGAGCTCTCGACAGAGCTGTATAGAAAGAGAAATGTAGAATGAACAAAGGGCATTAATGGTTATTTTCTTTTATCATTCTTTGCTTTCTTGAATTCTTATTAGGGAATTACTCAACACATATGTTTTGCAGAATAAATCCAAGCAGGAAGAACTTTCCAGAGCACTTTTTTTTTCATTAGTAATGGCAATTATGCCTACAGGTGAAGTTACAGCTGAGACACTCAAGTTACCCTGCTGTTTACTTTAATCAAAGGAGTCATGAATCCTCTAACAAGACTTTTCAGGAAAAAAGGACAAAGATAATTTCCCCTATTATTAAGTTACAAAGAATAATAATAAAAAAAATAATTTCAGAACACCTAATATATACTAAAAATGTATAAAGAGAGAAGGAGAAAAGGAGAGGGAATCAATAAAGCCACTTGAAGGCATGTTTATTTTTTTTCTTTCTGAAATTATCACTGAGATAATCCAGAAGGCATTTGTAGATGCTACAAATTAGTTTAAAAAATTGTATGTTAAATTAAAAAATATGAATTTAACAAAAAGAGCATTTGACTGCTGCTTATCTTTAGGGCACACAATGAACATCCAGAGGAAGCAAAACCCTATCTACCAACACTATATCTTAGAAAGATGGGCTGAGATTTCATTATTTCTGCTGTTCCAAAGCCTGTGGCTTGCAGTACAAACTCTTAGAGAACTTGGAAATTGGAAACAGCTGGAAAGATCTACTTATCTTTGGTGTATTCTGTCTTCTTTGATGTCCCGAAGTATGGGAAATTTAAGACTGGATAACGATTTGAGAGGGTAGACCAAACACAGTATTTAATAAATCTGGTAGATTTCAAGCACCTTACTTCTTGAGCACTGATACTCCTGAAGATAATAAGTGTAGAATAAACCCAAGCTTATTGATAAGACAACTCAGTCTTACTGGACTGCTGGGTCCTTCAGTTCATGAAAATACTGAGCATTAGCATACCAGCTCCACTGTCAGGACAAGAATTAGAGGAGTTCTCAGCCACAACATGTCTCTCTGCTGTTTAATTTCTACTACTCTCAATTTAACGTTGGAAAAGAAAATATATGTGACGAGTTGAACAAAAGCAGACTTTAGCCTGTCTCTTGCAGTGAGGAGCAAATAGCAATAACCTTCACAACCCCCAGAAATCTTCTGAGATGACTCATGAGTCTCTCATTTACAGAGGAGCCTGGGTGATCCCCTGTTTCTCTCAGGATGGACTATCTCTCACTCAGATTAAGAATAATCTCTACTCCTCATGCTGGCTCTGGCTATTTTAGCCATGGTGGAGAAGTTATGCTGCCTACGTGTAGCCCACAAAATAAACTTTCTTCCTTGGTGCTTGATTGTCCAACAGCTTGGGTTCATGCCACATGGCTCTAGTTCCCTCACCATCCAAACCTGAGCTCAGCAGGGCTCCTGCTCTAACTTTATCTGGTTTTTTTGGAGCGAGGCATGACAGAAAGTTAAAGGTTACATGCCCACAGTAGGTCAGTGGCAAAGGTAAGAGTCCAGTCCAGACCAACCCAGAAAGTCAAAAAGAATTAACACATGTAGCAACCTTTTTTACTTCAAGAGCTCATCTGTAGAAATTTTATTATTAAAGGCTAACTGAGGTCAAGCATACCAAACTCTATGTAGGTAGACCTGTTAAGTCATTCACTCTCTGGAGGAGTGGGATTGGTTTTCACAGGACATTTGATCTGTATTTTGTTCAAGCTACTTTCAGAAGTCAAAAGCAATGGGGGG